>JAWZYT010001272.1:7500-45000 GCA_034508575.1 Petrolisthes manimaculis | reverse complement strand
CTAATAACGAGTTGCCACATTATATATCATATATATACTCACATTCTAAAGTTCTTATTTCTGTCATCTGCTTTTTGGTATATTTATTATTTTTATCATACCAAACTTCACCATCAACATACCAGAGAGAAGGTGACATGATAACAACATTGAACTGTAAAATATATATATAATACATACATACAATGATTAGACGCCACAGCTATACATATACGGTACGGTACATATACAGTACATATACATACATACATCATACTTTCAATCTTCATCAACAGTGTCATGCAAACTATATTTCCATACACACACACACACACACACACATACAAATGGCCAAATAAGGAAAGACTTTATTATAGTTTGGTGAAAGATGCATATATATTATTATAAAAAAACATTTGAGAATGATATAGGGCGTAATTATCTTATATAATTATTATGATAGGCTAAAGTTTATTTATTTTATGCAATGACAGAACTAGATATATAATAATAATAATGATGTAGTTTATTTATTTATTTATTTAAGACACTCCAAATGTACCAAAAATTATACTACCCTACCCAGTTTTAATTCTAATCTTATTTTTGTCTTTTCAACGGTACTTCAATTCGTTTAATGTGGTTGGTTCTCTTATTTAGGCCATTGTAACTCACTCTTTTTGTCCTTGTTTCTTCATGGTGACTGGATGTGGTTCTCTCTGAAAGTCGGCAATGGTTACAACCCAACCCAACACAAAATTAGCCTATACACACAACAGGTGGTAATAAACTTAACCTTTAATTGTTCAACTTAACCTAACCTAACCCAACTCAACCTAATTTAATCTATCCTACCCCAACACAAAACTACACACAACTTAACCTAATCTAGCCCAATTCAACCTAACATAATCTAAAGTCTAAAATATCCTACCTCAACACAAAATTACACAAAGCAGGTGGTAACTAACTTAACCTTAATTGTTCAACTTAACCTAACCTAACCCAATTCAACCTAATTTAATATATGCTAGTCCAACACAAAATTAAACACAGCAGATGATATCAAACTTAACCTGATTCAACTTAACCTAACCTAACCCAATTCAACTTAACTTAATCTAAACTGGCCTAACCCAACCCAACATTATTATACAGACAGATTTAATTAAGATCATACAGCCTACTTAGTGTATATTTCACCTTTATTACGACAACCTTAAATAACACTGTTAAATATACAAATATACACTTTTGTTTACTTTCCACAAAATAAATAAATAAACAATAAACAAATAATAACAAACTATGCTAAATATACAAATATACACTTTTGTTTACTTTCCACAAAATAAACAAAAAAAAATACATAAATAAACAATAAATAAATTATAATCAAATAATATAAACACTGAATGGATGATGATTACTATTATTACTATTTTTTTTTTTTTTTATATTGAAGCTTGTTGGTGAATAATTGGTAAAGTTATTCATGAAAGTCTACGGTGTTTTCATATCGCGTTTCATTTCCTTTTCCTATTCCCCGTTGTACTACTAATGCTAATCAACACTTCTCACGGGATTACCACAATGAAAATAAATATAATAATAATAATAATAATAATAATAATAATAATAATAATAATAATAATAATAATAATAATAAAAATAATAATAATACAAATATTTAAACTTACTGCTGTTGAAATGAGGGCATAGTAAACGTGTGTATGTGTGTGTGTGTGTGTGTGTTGCGGTGAATGAACGACACACACACACACACACACACACACACATACACTATAGTTGCTATTGTCACCTGCTACGTCACTATAACATGGCAACCATCGACCACACACACACACACACACACACACAGATATATGCTCCCCTCTTTCTCTCTCACACACACGCATATATATAATTATGCTCCTCTCTCTCTCTCTCTCTCTCACACACACACACATACAGATAGGCTATGCTCATTTCTCTTCTCTCTCTCTCTCTCTCTCTCTCTCTCTCTCTCTCTCTCTCTCTCTCTCTTAATCACACACATGCTCCACTCAAACATATAAACACAACACTCCTTTCACACACACACACACACACACACACAACACCTCCTGACACAGAAATATTTAAACAGATTTACAGCCCATTTTTCTTTCAGTAAGTTACAGGGTTGACCAAAACTAAGAGCTTTAAAGGGGAGAGTATACTTTAGGTACATTGGAGCGTCTTGATTCCTCCACAGAATGCCGGGAAACAGGATTAGCAGATTAACAAATATAATGGTGTTCAGTTGCTGGGAATAGTTTGGAGGAATCATTATCTCCAAAAATGCCCTTTAATTAAATAACTCCTACCCAAAAATACAGTACCTAATTTTAACTTTGAACCGAGTAATAAAAATTTATATATACAGGTTATCGATTGGGTGGTGATTTTATTATTATTATTATTATTATTATTATTATTATTATTATTATTATTATTTGTGTTATTTTGATCTTGTTTCTTGGCATACTTTGGAGGAATCAAGGCACTCCAATGTACCAAAAGTTATATTCTTACATTAATCTTTCTACCATCGATCCAAATACAACGGCATATACCTGTTGAATAGGTGTGTGTGTGTGTGTGTGTGTGTGTGTGTGTCATTAATAAGGAGACGGCTTACATGATGGACCAACACGAAAGAACTGATGGGAAGGTTGATAATTTACGAAGAAAGGAAGAAAAGACAAATAAATAGAAAAGAAAGAAAAATGAAATAATATACTGTAGCCTACTTCTATAACAACAACTACTACTACAACTGCTACTACAACAACAACAACAACTACTACTACTACTACAACATAAACAACTACTACTACTACTACCACCTTACTAATACTACTACTACAACTCATAATAATAATAATAATAATAATAATAATAATAAAACCATGTACAATCGTGGTCTGGTCACATCTTTCCCTCTTGTCAACATTCTGGGTTAGTGGGTCAGTAGGACAACAACAATATTCACGGACGTATAGCCTAATATTGAAGGGGGAAAAGTTTTGTGTTGCAAGGTATATAATTCTGCAGCAAAATTGGGGAAAAGTTTTGTGTTGCAAGGAAAATGTGCAGCAAAATAGGGGAAAAGTTTTGTGTTGCAAGGAAAATGTGCAGCAACAAGGGGGAAATTTTTGTGTTGCAAGGTATATAATTCCGCAGCAAAATTGGGGGAAAAGTTTTGTGTTGCAAGGAAAATGTGCAGCAAAAAGGACTCGTTTTACTACCAATTATCTGACTAAATCACAGAGTTCCTTAATTTGAAAGCCTTTTGACTATGTATGTATATATATGTAGTGTTCAGTCTGTCACTATTCCCGAGTTGTGAAATAAAAATCAGGGGTTCTTGATATATGTGCGTGTGAGAGAGAGAGAGAGAGAGAGAGAGAGAGAGAGAGAGAGAGAGAGAGAGAGAGAGAGAGAGAGAGAGAGTGTGTGTGTGTGTGTGTGATACGAGTAGGTGTGTGTGTGTGTGTGTGTGTTAGATCTAGCCTAATCATTCCAAATTCACAAACAATAATTCCAAATAAGTTGTGCCTAAATTACAACAGCTATTTCAGGAAGGAAAACACGTATATACGGTACCATAACACCTTTTAACTTCAAGAGTGAAAAAAAAAAAAAATCTTAAATACGTATATATATAATCAACATCTTCTTAATCAAATACGTATATATATAATCAACATCTTCTTAATCAAATACGTATATATATAATCAACATCTTCTTAATAAAATACGTATATATAATCAAAATATCTCTTAGGTCAAGGATTTGTGTGAATTATTAAGGGGGTGTGGGAATAGGGGGACAAGCTTGGGGGGGGGGGGGGAGTTTAGGGGGGTTTGGTGGGTGTGGGAATAGGGGGACAGGCTTGGGGGGGGGGGTTAGGAGAGGTGCGGGAATAAGGGACAGACTTTCTACCCACCCCAAGCCTGTTCCTCTATCCCCCACCCCCCCAAAGCCTGTCCCCTACTCCCACATCCCCCCTTAATTAAATATATATAACCCATTTATCATCGACCACCAAGATTACAATCACTACTGTATGTATGTATGTATGTATGTATATATAAAAAACAAAACAATACAAGTGCGTGTCTGTAGCCTCACTCAATCCATCACCAAATCACACGTACTGTACAATACTCAATACAATACACACATACACACACACACACACACACACACACGTTCAAGGGTTTGGTATTACTAGTGTCTTAATACAATACACACACACACACACACACACACGTTCAAGGGTTTGGTATAACTAAATTGTATAAAACCTATGTCTTCTTTTTTCCAGGAAATGTTTTAATATTCGTTGGTCCATTTCCTTCCTATTATTTTGCAATGTACGGATATAGCGACGTAGAAATTTAATTAATTAACAATAACACCCAACGTATTACAAGAAAAATTAATGTGTAAAGATTCGAGAGATTTTTCACTTCCATCTACGCAAAAATATAATAATAATAATAATAATAATAATTGTATATGTTGAGATAATATAATATATGTTTTATAATGGTTTTGTCTATTTAGCAAACACCCTTAATAAGATTTACCATATAATTATATAATCTAAAATTAATTCCCCTGTATAATCTTCCATATGGTAACTGTAACTGAATGTACACACACACACACACAAACACACACACACACACACACACACACACACGTTACAACTTACACATGGATTTTTTTATTTTTTTGTACGATGTTACATTTTGTTACAGGCTTCATGAACTTGTAACTATTAAAGTGTAACACATAATATATAATATCTAAAAACGTGACATTTATAATAATAATAATAATGATATCACACGTGTACAGTCACTATACAGTAAATAAATACACAAAAAGATCTCCATTGGAATTAATTCGTTGCCTGTACACATATACCTAAAATCTAATATATACCGGTACTGTATATACCTTAATTAAGTTACAAGTTATTAGTGTGGTTGGTTGGTTGGTTGGTTGGTTGGGAAGCTAACAAACCAATACCACTGTGGAATCAACCCTATATATGTGTCAATTCCACTCTGGTATATATTTGTTATCTCTCTCTCTCTCTCTCTTTCTCTCTCTCTCTCTCTTAGTTGTAATTAGTTAAATATATATGGAGAACACTCACGATATAGGAATTATATATACTGTATATGTGTATAGCCTACTTACTCACTCTCTCTCTCTCTCTCTCTTCTTTGTAATAGTATACTTTATGAATGTATGTATGTATGTCTGTCTGTCTCTCTCTCTCTCTCTCTCTCTCTTCTTTGTAATAGTATACTTTATGAATATATGTCTGTCTGTCTGTCTGTCTGTCTGTCTGTCTGTCTGTCTCTCTCTCTTCTTTGTAATAGTATACTTTATGTATGTGTGTGTGTATGTATGTGTGTGTGTATGTATATGTATGTATGTGTATGTGTGTATGTATGTGTATGTGTGTATGTATGTGTATGTGTGTATGTATGTGTATGTGTGTATGTGTATGTATGTGTATGTGTGTATGTATGTGTATGTGTGTATGTATGTGTGTTTGTTTACTCCAACATGGCCGCCATAGTAACACGTTGCCTGGTCACACACAGAGAGAGAGAGAGAGAGAGAGAGAGAGAGAGAGAGAATTATTATCAACTTTATCACCACTACCATCACTTTATTAATGTTAAGGCTTCTATAATTATAATAATCATAATTAATCATCTTCCTTACTCTATAAATTAATATTAGCCTATTAATTAAATAAAGTTGTTTATGGTAAAGATATAGTTATTTATATCGTATTATATCACAAATAATAAAATAATAATGATTGGTTTGTTTACTTACATGATGCCGAATGTGTATTAAATCTGTTGGTTAAATAATAAACAAATATTGAAATAATAAACAGTCACCACCACCCAGTACAGTACGTCCTCCTCCTCTCAAGGTTAACCAATAACTGACGCTCACCATATCAGTTTTTACCTTTTCAACAGTATATTTTCACAATAATAATTTACGACTTTTTTGTCTTGTTCTAAAATCTACGTTCTATTGTCTCCTTCAATCAAATCTCACTACATTTATCGTCATTTCTTATTATACATAATACAGTTCAATATAAGATTTTTAAAGTAATATAAAAATAATAATCCTTTGGTTAGCATTTTATACTGGAAATATCATAATTTCTGTTATTATGGGATTCTTATTTTTTTAGAGTTTTACATTTAACATCATATATAATATAATAATTGTTGAATGTTGTAACTTGTATGTAATTATAAATTATATATATATATCGTAGTTTGTTTTTTTAACTGTCAATGTAGATCTTTTATCGGTAAATTTACAGTAAACATGGGTTCAGTAAAACGTATATATTAGTATGTTTTACCACTAATTAGGACCATTCTAAGACTATTTTCTTCAATGGTGTTTCTCTCGGAAATGCCCCGTTTTCGAGATATGCCCAGTTTTCATACCCCATACAAACTTGGGGGAGAGCCTGGGAATCCGGGGTTTTGGGTGGGGGAAAAAAAATAAATAAATAAATAAACAGAAATTAAAAAAAGTTAAATTATTACAAAAAAAAAAATAATTAATAAAAAAATATTTATATATTAAAATATATATATATATATATATATATATATATATATATATATATATATATATATATATATATATATATATATATATATATATATATATATATATATATATATATATATATATATATATTATTTAAAAAAAAAAAAAAAAAAAAAAAAACTAATTATTAAAAAACGACGGCATGATGATCCATGTTCCTCCCTTGGGGTATATTATCCTTAATAAAAAGAAAATAATAAAATATATATCACGGAGTTAAGGTCGCTTTTTGCATGGAACAACCGAACATTAATTAATTTGCATCAATTTATTTATTAGTGTTTCCGTAACCCAACCCAAACCGAAGTCACTCATAACAAAGGTAAAGCAATGTTACCAACACTCCAATGGCCTATTTTCACTCAATATGAACACAAAACTAGCCCAAATATACTCAGAATGTAGCCCATAATTTTAGCACATATAATAGAATCCGGTAAATATATTCGTGTGTATAGAGGTAAAAATAGCTCAAAATTTAATTTCCATGTACAGAATTATTTAGCAACGAAAGATTAACATGAGATGATAAAAAAAATACTTGATATATATAAATATAGCCAAAGTGGGCGTAAAAAGTTATAAATATAAACATTGACAACACTGTAAATATTTCCATGTCGTCATTCACAGTCGTCACTCGTGTTCTTTTTCTTATATAAGCTTAAATCGTGTCTTCTTTTTTAAATTAAGCTTTCGTCTGACCCCCACTAAGCTGTCCACTAGTTGTAATAAAGGGGAAGAGTTGTAAGGTTATAATAATAAAGGGGAAGAGTTGTAAGGTTATAATAATAAATAATAATATACTTGTAGCCAGACTGGAGGAGAAGAAAGTACAAGTCCACGGCCCCAGCATGGTAAATAACACATTATTATTTATTACTATTATTATTATTTTATCGTATTAGTATTATTTTATGTTACGTAAAATTTGACACATTATTATTATTATTGTTATTATTATTATTATATCGTATTGGTATTGTTATATCGTATTGGTATTATTTTATGTTACGTAAAATTTGACACTTAGCACTCCAAGTTTGAAAAGTCTTTATTTATGTATTTATTCACACATATATATATATATATATATTTTGTTTTGTTTTTTAATTACTTTCGGAAATGATGCAATTTGTTACTTTTCCAAATCTACCTGAACCTGACCTGACCTAACATACCCTAACCTAACACAACCTAGTCCTAACCCTGCCATCTTTCTTGGCATCCTAACCTAACCCTGCCATCCTTCAAACCTAACCCTGCCATCCTTCAATTCTAACCTTGGCATCCTTCTAACTAAACCTAACCCTGCCATCCTTCAATTCTAACCTTGGCATCCTTCTAACCTAACCTAACCCTGGCATCTTTTGGATATGAGGATCTATGTTGTAGTGTAATTACACGGCCTGAAAGCTTAATTAAGGAACCTCAACTACAACAATATGTTTACCTATTCTCTTTAAAATATATTAGGTGTAGTTGTAAACTTTTATTCTGTAAAAAGATTCTTCCACCGATTGTGTTTATTAATCTGAATGTTAATATTTCCAGGCTGGGAGTATTTATTTTGTACACGTTAATATTTCCAGGCTAACAGTATTTATTTTGTATTTACTTTCTGCACGTTAATATTTCCAGACTAACAGTATTTATTTTCTACATGTTAATATTTACAGGCTAGCAGTATTTATTTTCTACATATTAATATTTACAGGCTAGCAGTATTTATTTTCTACATATTAATATTTACAGGCTAGCAGTATTTATTTTCTACATATTAATATTTACAGGCTAGCAGTATTTATTTTCTACATATTAATATTTACAGGCTAGCAGTATGATAGTAGCTGGTCTGGGGCTGGCAGCGGTGGGCTTCGGTGCTCGCTTTGTGATGCGAGGAATGCCAACACTGGGGAAGAAAATGGCAGAGGCAGTCAATAGCTTACCCAAGATGGACAGTACGGTGAGTCTAATAGTAAAGTACAGTCAGCGGCAGAAGTCCTGTCACCTCATCTGCTTCACCGAGACAGGCAGTGTTCGTGGACTCGAGAAATACACACGTTTCCTACTCTTAATAATCTCGACTCTATGAACATCGCGTGCCTCGGTGAAGCAAGTGAGGTGACAGGACTTTTGCCGCCGACTGTACACAAGTCAAGTTGATGCAGTACGGTAATGTAAAATGTACAGTAATAAGTCTTCATTATAACACACTAACCTTTTATGGGAAGTAACCTATTGTGGGAAATTAGGAGGTTACTGATTCAAACAGGACCAGATGAACAAAAAATAATACTGTAGTGTTCTGTTGTTGCTTGGAATCCTATAAGGGAATCAATTACTCCTGATTTATCAACACTGTAAATACTATCTCCTTAAATACTTCAGCAGTAATTCTTCTTTACCACAGCTGTACCACCTGATATTCTGTATTGATTTTTTTCTGTAGGTCTTTAATGACTCTTCACATATTTACAGACTCTGGCCAACAGCAAATACTACAAAGGAGGGTTTGAACCAAAGATGACCAAACGTGAAGCAGCACTCGTACTCAACGTCTCACCAAATGCCAACACACAGAGAGTTAGGGTGAGTTTCCAAGTGTTGGTACTGTACTCCATTATTGTTAACCTGGTAGAAATGTACTGGTACTTACTCCTGATAAAAACACACAATAGTTAAACTGTACTATTGTATGTAACTCTGTAGCTTAATGGAAAATGTCCATAGCTGATATTGGTACAGTTGCCTGATGAAGTTTGTTAAGGTCTGACTAGTGTAGGGTTGGACCACAAACCTGGCAATACAGTAATATGAAGTATGAAATGTCATATAATTATTATGATCAATATTTGTAATAAAGTAAACACGTATAACTAACATTACCTTAAATGTGTTCCTTGTACAGTTGACCCTTGATATACAATGAATATAATACTGTACAGTACTGTACTTGTATCTACATCTTCAGTTTATAACAGCTGTGGCAGCAATATCAATCCAGTTTTAGTTACACTTATAACAGCAAATTCAAATATAATGATACTGTATATAGTTACATATGGTTTGAAGGGTTTCAGTCTCAGATAATCCAATTAATATGCTTATTATGTTAATTATGTTTATTTTTTGCAGGGTGCTTATAAAAAGATGATGCTAACCAATCACCCAGACCGTGGAGGCTCTCCTTACCTCAGCTCTAAACTTAGTGAAGCCAAGGATATTCTAGAGAAGTAAAGTATTTATTGTAGGTTGATGATATAAATAGTCAGGGTGTGGTACTGTACAGTAAAATAATTGGTAAATGGAGGAAAACCTAATGAATGTTGTCAGCTCAGGTAAATAATGTATGCTATAAAAATTGAAATTCTGAACATATCGTCAATAATTGTGTGAAGTGGAAGCAGTTGTATCGATAACTGACTGAGTGCCCTGTGTGAATATATAAATGAAAGTGACTTCCACCTAAGGTAAGCTATATACGTCACATAGCTCTTATGTCATGAAGTGCAATAATGAGCCTTGAACTTTGACTATTAAAACCTGTGAATTACTAAGCTGTGTTCAATGTTGCTCTTATCTATAATGTCAATAAAAATATAAGGACTTACTGTATATATTGTACAAACTGTGCCACAAAACAAATCAACTTACTGATGTAATGGTAAAAAAGATAAAATAAATTAAGCAGCAGATATTAGTCTTGGAACAAAATGAAACTTGCTTTATTAATACTGTGTAGAGTAATTGTACAGTACTGCATTAAAGATTTTAAGCTTCAGTTATAGATGTCAGACCATTTAGGCATCAGAAACAGAATTTTGAGCCGTTTTATTACCATATAAAAGAGGAAATTGTAAGTGTTATGCATGAACATTAATAAACAAATCAAAGTACGGTAATGAAGATAGGAGCTGCTATACAGAATAAACTAAAGAAAACTGTAAGAATGAACTGTACATATTAAACTTGTAAAATACTGTAGTTAATGTTATGTTATGGCATTATTACAGTCGCATCAATATATTTTTTAATAACGCTGATCTTTTAGTTACCATCCTTTGTCAGTAAGACTCGTGTTGTATTAATAATTGAACTATTGGTCTAAGATACTGTACTGATTGTATAAAGGATATTTATACAATCAGGAATTATGTATCACGAGTGTACTCTTATACTCAACTTACAAAAAGGACTATAGATTATTATGGGTATCACTTATACTATACATGCTGCAGGATTCATATGGATAAGAACATATTCAACTCTCCTTGTAAGAAACCGTTTAATGAAAATATATATATATATATATATATTGTATATTTACCTCCTATAATATATATTACATGTAGCCACTCCACCACTCGTACTCGTATATGTTGTATATACTGTACTATTTTATGTATCACCTAAATACAAGGGGATATTATTTTCACCTTCATAAATACAGTAGTTGGTTTGTTTACACCCAATGCAATTATTCGGAACAATGTACAGTTGGACACAGGAATGGGTGGTACAGCCCAGGTGAAAGATGGTCAATTTCTGCCAATATCAAGTTCCTTAATTAGTGCCAAATAGGAGACATCAGGGGCAGAAGTGAGATGGTAATTAAAAGCAAGTACTGTACCTGATAATAGACACTGGTTAGGTTAGGTTTGGTTAGGTTAGGTTAGGTTAGGTTAGGTTGGTCAATAGGAGGGGCAGAAGTCAGTATTAAGGATGGTAATAAATAACAAGTACCTGATAATAGACACTGGTTACTCAAACGGGACAAGTATCTTTCACCTGGGCTGTACCACCCATTCATGTGTCCAACTGTACAGTACAGTACTGTTCTGTGCTAACTAGTGATTTACACCTACTACAATACGGTGATTTTGATGACAGACTATGTACTGTACTGATCAGGTGTAATTAACAGGTGTGGAGAGTGCAGACATTGTTGTGCTGTGTGTATGTGTGTGTGTATGTGTGTGTGTGTGTGTGTATGTGTGTGTGTGTATGTGTGTATATGAATGTATGTATGTATGTATGTATGTATGTATGTATGTATGTGTGTGTGTGGTGTTGGTGAAAAGTGAAACTAGATAATTATGACTAAGAGGGAAACACACCACCACACCATCATCATCATTCACTGTAACACTTAACATTTGTCCTCTGAGTATACAGTGTGTGTTGACTATAAACACAACACAACACAACACAACACACACACTGTATCGACATCAAATACAATACTTAACTCTGATGCTACTTACTCTTTTTGTGTTTTGTTGGTTGTGTAGCAGCAGCAGCATTATCAGTAATACAAATATCTTTCTTATATAAAACAGTTAATTTGTATCCTTTAATTAAATGAAATGTATGTACAGTGCTGTATTGTATTATTTTGACTTTTGTGTAAGGGGGTGTGAGAATAGGGGGACATGCATAGTGGGGGGGGTAGAAAGCCAGCCTGTCCCCTATTTCCACACACCCTTAAACTACCCCCACCCCCCAACCCTGTCCTCCTATTCCTGCACCCCCCTAACCCCCCAAGCCTGTCCCCCTATTCCCACACACCCCTAACCCCCCCCCAAGCCTGTCCCCTATTCCCACACTCCCCTAAACTACCCGCCCCCCCCCCAAACCTGTCCCCTATTCCTGCACCCCCCTAAACCTGTACTGTACTAAAAATGTACTGTACTGTCCCCTTAACTACAGTACAGTACAATACAGCATTACAGGTCAAAGAAAAGAGGTTATAGTAATAGTGTACATGTGTAACTTAACAAATTACTTAGTACTGTACACTTTGTCTGTCTTTTGTTTATGTGTGTACAGTATAATTGTGTGCTAAAAACTGCTAAAATAATTCCAAGCCCAAGCAGTAGGTAGGTAGGTACAGTACGTATGATGATGTGCCGTCAGATGTACTAATGTGTACAGTACAATCAAGTTAAAGTACATAAATTGGCAGTCAGAGTGAGTGGATGTACAGTACAGCAGCAGTCATCATTATGTGGACAATATTAAACAACACCTCTTGAAAACTTTTAAGTGTGGTAATATTTTTTGTCATTAAGTTTCTCGCACACACACACACACAATTCCAAGTAAATATACTGTACACACAATCCCAAACATACATACACACACACACACATTCTGAAGCATACACACAATTCCAAGTACTGTAAATATATACACACAATCCCAAACACACATACACACAATTTCAAGTAAATACAGTATATACACAATTCCATAAGGCTTCCATATACAGCACAAGTATATATGTATGTACAATATTTCAATTTACTTATACAAACAGAAAATAAATGTACACATCAATCTCCATCACTATACAAACCGTGACACTTTTTTACATCTTCCGTTGTTTACATTTATTTTTTGGGTCCGTTTAATTAACATTCCATTTGCCACAGGGTAAATTTAAGATCTGTTAATTGTACACACACACACACACACATGAAACATCATCTATTCAGTACTGTACACGTCACTTTCATAACATCAGTCAGTCAGTGTTTGGTTATTTTATACTTCATCGTACATAAACTCCATCTGTCCTAGTTCATTATCAGCATTTTTATCATTATCATCATTTTCATCATTATTATTATCATTATTTTCATCATTATTTTGGTCACTTCATGGGCCGTATGCAAGAACGTTGTTGTTTGATTATGTGTATGTATGTTTATGTGTGTGTGTGTGTGTGTGAGGTGTGGTACCTTAGTGACGACACCACAGACACACTACACAGTCATCACACCATCGTACCACACCATGCATGTTTTTGAATGTGTACGCACCATAACTCACCATCCTCTCTCCCTCACTACACTATAGGCTTGGAATTATTGGCCACAGATGTACAGTAGGTGACAATTCAATTCAAGGCGAGACAAATACCGCAATATAAAAATAACAAATGTAGGTAATGTATGTAGTGAAAATATATTAGATACATTAATTCATTCCATTCGTTTTTTTCCTCCTCTTTTATGACATTGGAAATTGTGATGTACTGCTGTTGGAAAGATAGGAGTTACCGAGTCCTTCAAAGAGTGCCAAGAAACACCACTTATACTGAAGGGGTTTGTGTTGTGGCATAGATAGGAGGGATTAAATGCCTCCCATTCTTGTAAACAATCACAGGGACCTTAAGGAGGTGTGAGAGTAGGGGACAGGCTTGGGGGGGGGAATAGGGGGACAGGCTTGGAGGGACTGGGGGGGGTGCAGGAATAGGGGGACAAGCTTAGGGTGGGTAGTAATTAGGCCTGTCCCCTATTCCCACACCCCACTAACCCCCCCCCCCATCCCCATGCCTGTTCCCCTACTCCTGCACCCCCCGCACCCCCCTAAACCCTGTCCCCCTATTCCCGCACCCCCCTAAACCCTGTTCCCCTATTCCCACATCTCCTTAATTAACTTAGTGAACATTGCATGGTGAACAGAATCAATATCAATAGAGTACTGTAACAAAAATACATACAGTTATATAGTACTTTTTTCCCTTCAGTGTTACCCATAAAAATTATATAATACAGTATACAGTACCAATCTGTTTCATTAAACCTTCACATAGAAAAGAAGAAACCAGGAGGACAGTGTAAATTCTTTGTGAAGTAGTTATTGTAAAAAGACAGAAATATATATACGTACTTGCACAGAAGAAAATACCGGTACTCTATAAACTAAAGCTACAACCACGATAGAAAAAGCTAAAGTTAGCATCAATTGTCCTACAAAAGTTAATAAAGTAGAAAATACAAAAGCTTAGTCAATACCCAAAACACTGATACATACCAAACTGTTAAAATACTTGTTATGTCAACCAGCCAATAGAAGGGACTGGTGAGGGAGTTAGTGAGGGTGTGTGTGAATTAGTTAGTTAGTGAGTGTATGAGTGAGTGTGTGTGTGTGTGTGTGTGTGTGTGTGAGTAAGTGAGTGAGTGAGGTGAGAATGGTTGCAGACAGATTACAAAAAGGTGTGTGTGTGTGTGTGTGTGAGTGAATGAGTTAAGAGATGGTTTGAAAACAGTTTACTTAAAATATGAGTGAGTGAGTAGAGATGAAAGGTGTGCAAGTTGATAAGTGTTTACAAAAGGAGTGAGTGTGTGTGTGAGTACCGAGGACTGTTGTTTACTGCTTACGAAAGGTGTGTGAGGTGGCGAGTGTTTACGAAAGGTGAGTGAGTGAGTGTTTATGAAATGTGAGTGAGTGAATGTTTACGAAATGTGAGTGAGTGAATGTTTACGAAATGTGAGTGAGTGAATGTTTACGAAATGTGAGTGAGTGAGTGAGTGTTTATGAAATGTGAGTGAGTGAGTGAGTAGAGATGGTTGGAGACTGTACACACAACACTGGACCGAGTTAGTTAGTTTGTTTTGGTTTGGCAGACAGGGAATGTGGACGCTGGAACAATCATTTCACCACAGGCAGACCACGGTGGTGACGGGAAACACGAGGGGAGCAGTAGCTGATATGGGGGGGGGGGGAAGGGGAAGGAGGAGGAGGAGGGAGGAGATATGGGGTGAGGTAAAATGAAAAGGGAAAGAGAGGGGAGTGAAGGAGAGAGAGGAAGGAAAAGGAGAGGGAGGGAAAGGAGAGAGGAAGGAATAGGAGAGGGGGAGGAAAGGAGAGAGAAAGGGAAGGAAGAGGAAAGGAGAGAGAGGAAGGAGAGAGGAAGGGAAAGGAGAGAGTAAGGGAAAGGAGAGAGTAAGGAAAAGGAGAGAGTAAGGAAAAGGAGAGAAAGGGAAGGGAAAGAGAAAGGGAAGGGGTAGGGGTGAGAGGGGGGTAGGGATGGTTGGCATGTGTTATAGGTTAGTGGTGGTTTTGGCTCTCTTGAGTTTTTTCTTGAGTCTGCAGCCCCCACCACCCCAACCACCACCCTCACCCTGCACCCTCCTATCCCCCACCGCCCCAACCCCGGCCCCGGTAGAGTCCCGGTAGTAGAGGTCCGAGGCCGACCGTCTCTCGCGTCGCCAAGATGACCGACGCATTTTCTTGAGCCGACCTCCGTACGTCCCATCCTGAGGAGAGGCAGAGGCAGAGGTACATTAATGGTGTCACTCTCAATTAACCAAGGCATCAACATCACTTTGGGTAGGCCTATTCTAGTAACATTTTTGTTTACAGTTGATGGTTTACTGTAATTTTTCTGGTGTTTGTTGAACTTCATTGTAGCAAATGATAATTTTTGTATTGTACTGTACTATCCTCTGGGCCAGTGATATTAGAGAAATAGTAAATATTGTACGTTGGTGTACTTTTGTGAAGGGCTTAATGAATGTGTCAATGTTTTTTATGCATGCATAGTATTGCTACAATATCTAGCAGTTTTTAAAGTAAAGTAAAGTACCAGGACTCATTCAAACACAGAGAAAATTTACATAATCAGGAACAGATAAATACAGTGGTTGAATTGCCAACTCTCATGACGATCAACTTACAGAAGGAGTTGGGAGAGTGTTAAACCGACCAAGAGTGATTATTAGTTTGTGATTATAATATTATGTACATACAGTACAGTACTGGGCCGTCATGGAAGACTGCTTATGAACCGTAACATTTGTGTCGAGGGATGCTTTGGATTTACTGACTCGGGATAACAGCCAGAACACATGAACTGTATGTGTGTGTCTGACATTTGGTAGTGTCAGTAGTAGATGTAGGGTTGATTCCACAGTCATTTGTTGTGGTTTGTAAGCACGCAAACGAAAGAATGTTAGCCATTTTAATGACTTATGGCTGAATTATTTAATGAATTTGGTGAGTAAACTATGTACAGTAGTGATCATCATTATCTAACTGTTGGATAGATTTTGTGAATGTGGATACTCAGCTTTTGGAAAATAATGAAGCCTTACAAGTGTGGTTGGTTGGTTGGTTGGGAAGCTAACTAACGAACACCACTCAGCTTTTGGAAAATAATGAAGCCTTACAAGTGTGGCAGGTTGGTTGGTTGTTAAGCTAACCAACAAATATCACTGTGGAATCAACCCGTATGCCGTACAGACAATTGAGGAGGCTGTATGAATAGACTAATGGCTCCTCGTGTGTTTAGTTGCTCTGAATTGAAGCCAGCTGACCTTCAACCACCTGGCTTCAGTGTTGTGTAGTAAATTGAAGCCAGGTGGTTAATTCCCTGACATAATGTACAAGATGGTGGTGTTTATCTATAAGGTTTCAGTTCACACAACCATTTTGTATATATAAAGCCTCCAGTAACTTGTTTTGTTAGTGGTACAACAACAAACATAAACCAGTACAGTATAACCCACAGCAAAGATAATAATTACATATATGAAGCTCCAGAGTATTTATCAGTCAGGATATCTGGAGACAAAATAAAGATACAAAGCAGCTTCATCTACCCTGCTAAAATAATATACAGATAAATTTTCAAGCTCCGTGATTTTTCCTTTCCTGTGGAGCTACAAGTACAATATAACAGTAACAGTATTAACGCATAAAACTCCTCAGGACAAAATTGATGTTGATGGGAGTACAGTACAGTATTACAGTGGTTAATTAAGGTCATCTAGACTCACCTTAATTATGGACTAATCATATTAAACTTACCATAAACAATACAAGGAACAATACACGGTGATAATCAATAGTTAGTAGATATTTATATACATTAAGTTATGAGACTAATCAGGAAAAAAGTTATCCATCAAGTATTTGTTTATCTGTCAAGTCTGTTTTTCTGTCTGTCTGCCTGTTTTTCTGTCTATCTGTCTGTCTGTCTGTCTGTCTGTCTATCTGTCTGTCTATCTGTCTGTCTGTCTGTCTGGATCATGGAGACATATTATTATTACAGGTAAAAGCCGTTTCATTAACCCTGGTATGGTGTTGACAGGTAATAAGAAGCATCAGCAAAATAAATACAATATACTGAAAATAAAATAATACATAGAAAAATAAAAGTAAAAAACAGAATACGAAAGCAGAAGCAACCGACCAAAAAAAGTGGAATTAAAATCAAACTTAAGTACTGTAAGCAAATAAATAAAACAAAGAATATAAAAAATAATAATTTAAACAAAAAATATAAAAAAATACCAAAAAATAAACAAAAAAGGAAAAGCAATAATTAAATGATAATAAACACAGATTGAATGAAAGAGAACAAAATCAAGGATAATATCGGCATGTAAAGAAATAATTAAAGAAAGGAAAAAGACGTGTGAAAGAATATGAACACACAAACAATATAACAAGCAGCAGAACTGTTGACAAAATAATAAACACTGACTTCCCAAACAGTAATGGAACATAAACGTAACTCAATTAAATGAGGTAGAAAGAAACATAAAGTGACATTGAAAGGCTAATTAATGTCAGCGGCAAATGAAATGGACGGAAACTAAACAACACAAAATGACAAGAAAAACTATAACATAACATAAACACAGACCAAAACAGATAGACACATGTAGGTACAGTATATTATTCCGTCAACAGTGAACTAACGACTAATTCCTGCAACAGTTATAACACCACAGAGTCAAACCCATTCTTACTCAGCTGCATTGAGGGAGGGAGGGGGAGTGAGTGGTGGGGGGGGAACCTGGAAAGACCAATTGAAATCAGTTTGTGTGTGTGTGTGTGTGAGTGAATGTCAGAGCAAGTTAATTCCAATATGGTAGATCCCCTAAAAAAATATTCTTCGGAATTATTTGAACTCTGATTACTATACTGTACAGTATCTATATTTTAGATGGGCATAATATTCAAGGGATGTATGTATATACAGTATGTACAGTGTACTGTACAATAATAACGTTGATCTTTGGTGTCAACGTGTGTAACTTTGACAGCAGTTTTACCCGAGTATAGTATAGTTGTTGTTGTTGTTGTTGTTGTAGTAGTATAGTAATCCCTGGCTGTGTTATCAAGTGTACAGCATTAGACAATCTGTAATTATGTCATTGTACTGTAACATTTGTTTAACTTGTAATATGTTTTTTTTTATATACTGTAGTAATACAATAACAATGCTTAAATTAATATATACTGTACAATTTTAAACTATCTTTAAAATATTATATACTGTACAGCCACAATCAAATATCCACCAACACTTTCCTTCCATTGTAGTAAATATCTTGGTAATAAAGAACAACACGTGTATGATTTTGCAGCACCTCATAATAATAATAATTATTGAGGGGGTTGAGTTGACATAAGGTGTTGTCGTATGATTATATTTTTATATGATACTGATATATTTGCTCAATGGAAGGAAAGCATCAGTGGTTATTTGATTGTGGCTGTACATTGATATCCCTGAAATGTAAATAAGGTGAGATATACTGTATTCATACTGTACTGTATTATCATTATTAAACCTCTCTAATCCACACCTCTGGAAACAAACACACTACTGTACTATTTATTGGCTACATACTCTCACACTTTAAAAGGACTGTATTGTAGGTTACTATAAAAATATCATACTGAGAATCAAAATAAATGGTTTTTTTCTTGATAGCTGTACAATACTTGCTGGGTTTGGTTTGCACATTACAGTATGAGAGGATGTTAAGATTAATAATGACTTGCCGTATAGTACAATAATTCCTGTTTAAATATGCCAGGATATAATTGTACTACAGTATGTTTATTTTCAACATCAAACTAGCTCTAATGCCAGACAAACTCTGCCTAATTCATTCTCTAACATCAAGGAGGGGGTTGGAAGGGAAGGAAATACAGTCAAAAGCAAGAGTTGTGTCCACTGTTTGTATGGGTCCTAATATAGAAAACTAGAAAGGTTCCAAACAAGTGTCATCCATCATTTGCTAAGACAATAATTCCCCTATTAGAGGAATCTGGAAATTTTTTTATGCATAGAACACACCTTCCCAAACACACGAGGAGGTAAACACAGATATCCAAAAATATTTATATCCGGAGTGATTAAATAGAAGCAGAGAAACCCTTGTATAAAGTAGGCTGGAAAGATATGCACAGTCTAAGAAAACTAATGGGATTATATACATTTGGTACGGTACAATAGAGCTCCTTGATTCCTCCAAAGTACTGTTGTATGCCAGGAAACAGAAGCAGAGAAACAAAACTAATACTGATCTGTTTGCTTGGAATACTATACATAGTTTGGAGGAATGTACAGTACTGCTCTAGATATACCAACAAACATTGCATATCCCCTTTAATTAAATACACGATTAATGAAAACATGGACGGAGAACGTAACTCTAGACTAAGTCCTCCTCAGACAACAAGACACGATGACAGGACAAGGAGCCGTAGTCAAGAACATCCACAGTGTTAACAATGCCGTGGGTAGGTACCGTTATGACGACCCCATAGACACACTACAGGGCCATCATCGTACCCGTACCACACCATCGTCAACACCACCACGGACATTCATGCATACGGCCCCAAGCAGCAGCAACGGACAACCAACACCACCAGACGGAAGACAGGGACAAAACTCGTCTATATCATACATCTAACACGGCCACAACAACAACAACAACAACAACAACAACAAGTACAGTAGCATATAATGTAGTGGATTCATCATAAGAGCAACACATTTATTTACTGTACTTTCATCATAATATTATTCTCTCTACATTCTAGGTTCTCCTAAAAAAAATACAGTAACCAAAAACAAGACGAAGGACAGAGAAGAAGACGGAGACAGCTAAGGCCGGTGATGCGAGTGTGACTAACTTTATGAGGAGGTATAGTACAGTAATTAAGATGTTGTAAGTCAAATGGAGATTAATAATGTTACCAAACTCTGCCTTGAAATAGAACATGACTTCCGTATAGATGTTGTTTAGTTGCACAGTTTGGAGGAGGATATCAAGATGTTGTAAGCCAAATGGAGACTGATAATGTTACCCAACTCTGCCTTGAAATAGAATAAATATGAGTTCTGTATAGATGCTGTTTAGTTGCACAGTTTGAAGTAAGCAACGTCTTCCTTGCGTGCTTTAAGTAATCACCAACCTGGACACGTGCTATCCGGTGGCTTCTTGTTCTTGTACAGTTGTAACAATTACATCTCATCCACCACAACATTATTTTCTAAGTTCGGTCGTAAGAAATATTTGTGTCTCTTTCACGACTACTGTATGTTATTCTTAAAGTTCACCCTCATACCAGACAGACAG
Source organism: Petrolisthes manimaculis (assembly GCA_034508575.1). NCBI lineage: Eukaryota > Metazoa > Arthropoda > Malacostraca > Decapoda > Porcellanidae > Petrolisthes > Petrolisthes manimaculis. The sequence continues at coordinate 24,114 of JAWZYT010001272.1, read as the reverse complement.
ACAGACATGCAACGGAACTATCATCCGTGACTGTACAGTACAGCAAAATAGAAAGGAAAGTGTTCTGGAGCACACACTAAAACACCTGTAATTAATTAAGGCACCTGCAATGCTCTTGGTGAATTAGAAGTTACCAATTTCTCCAAACATTGCCACATGACAACACCTAAAGTGAAGGTGTCTGTTCCACGGCATAGTTTGGAGGAATCAGAAACCTTTCACTTCACCAACATAATCACACACATCCCTTTTAATAATTACTGTACATACAATTACAGTATATATAGTAGATCACATTAACTGCATCAAAGGTAGGAGTCACGCACCAAAAGTGGAGTGAGTGTAAATAAACATCACTCAGTACTGTACACATCACAGATATATATAGTGTAGTGAGTGGAAAATATAAATCACTCATTATTGTACACATCACAGGTAGAGTGAGTGGAACTAACCATCACTGCTCACCTGTCATGCAAGGAAGAAACTTTGACTGTACTTACTTACTTGACAACAGCATTAGATTCAGAGTAATAATTTATAAGTGAGAGTATTGTTGTCAACCATGCAATGATCTCTAAGACTATATTGACAGCCAGACACGATATCAACCCCCAACATACCAAGACAAGATTATATTGTACACTATACTGTATTATTATTACTGTGTAACTGTAGTGAGCATGATGCATTAGACTACTGTACAGTCATGAACCATAATTTCTACCCACCTTGAAGACAAAAGTTGCATTGAAACACATGCTATTATTTCTTATTTCAAGTTATATCATAGTTATCAACCAAAAACAACAGCTTACTTTAATTAAGGGAACATTCTTTTGAGGCTAAATTGGAGGGGTACCGAGTCCTTTCAAAGATGCCACGGAATATACAGTACAGTAATCCGTTCTAGTAACATTAGCATTGTCTGTTTCCTGGTATAATTTAGAGGAATTTTAGTAGCCCATCAATTCACCAACATGAAAATCTCCCCTTTTTACTCAACTCCCAATCCTCCGTCCGTCGGTCCGTCCGTGGTGGCAGAAACTGTCCGTGCTTCATGACTGTTTGTATAGTTATCACTCACTCAATTTCTTGGTGTTATCATGCAGTTACCTTTGTATCTTCTAGTCAGTATCTCGTCGGTCATGCATCCACTATAATATATCATGTCAATTAGTTTTGGACGTGTGGACACAGTTACAATAGTTGCCAATTAATTGTCTTTTCATGGCAAACATTAGACCTAAAACATCTCAAGTTTCTGAGTACTTTTTAGGAACATTAAAATTTAAGACAACATCTGTACGGTATTTGGAACTGATGGGTGATGGTTGGCTTATTAAGGGGAGATTCTATTGCTGTTGTACATACTGGAAGGTCTCTGGTTCCTCCAAACTATGTCACAAAACAGCAGATCCCTTAGTAGTACCATTGAGGGTGTCTGTTTTCTGGCATAGTTAGGAGAAATCTGTAGCCTTCTAATTCACCAACAAATGAATCTTCCCCTAAGTGGATATAAACTAATTTTCTGTGGACACTTTTGCAGTCTTTCATAAATTTAAAATATCAATGTAGAAAAGTACAAAAAATCAATAATTACAGGATTTTGTTGGGAAGTAGTTAATAAGCCTCAAGATATCATTACCTAACAGATTAAAATTGTTTGTCAGGTTAAAGAATGGAAAGGTTTGATTAAGATTTAAGGCTGCTTTTATAGACATTTAAATCACTGCTGCTTCTACAACAACAAAATATTAATCAATCACCCACAGTTCCATACACAGCATTATTGTTTTTTTATAGTCATGTGATTTATATTTTTATCAAATGTTTTAAAGTGCTCATCAGAACACTTGCTTCTCCACTTCAGACAACTCCTGCTCGTAAAGGTTTTCTCTCACTTCTGGTCGAGATTGTATCCAACAGAGATAGACAGGTACAGTACAGGGGATGTGTGTTACTAGGAAGCATTTTATTAGATCTCACTCCATAACTTAAGGGGAGGGTATAGCGTTGACATTTTTGGAGATAATGATTCCCCCAAACTATTCTCAGCAACAGACCATCATTATTTTTGTTAATCTGGTCCTGTTTCCTGGCATACTTTGGAGGAATCAAGGCACTCCAATGTACCAAAAGTATACTCTCCCTTTAACCCTTACTCACATAGGATTGAAATTAAGTGGTGATAATACAAGCTATCCTTTCTATACAGTGATTTCCTCTTTTGCTTTCAATGCACTAATGAACACATGTGGTTATAGAAATCATTGTTCATAAGTGTGGAAAGTAAACAGTTCAAACAGTACAATACAATGAAAAGTTCACATATATTTCCACTAAATGTTGTGTTCTTGCATTGATGATGATGATGAAGAATTTAATTGGCTTGATTTTGATAACCCATAAATTTAATGTTTTCTGTATATTGGTAACACTATAATGGCAAGTGCTCCCAAACTACATCTGAGTAATAAAGAATTAACTAATATATTACTGTACATGTTTTGTACTCCACCATCAATAGTGTATAATAAGAATATACTGTACATGTACTGTGTTCTGGTGGCAGCACATACAGTAATATAAACATTATGCTGTCACTCAACAAAATGGAAAGCTTATATAAACACCACTGTAACCCTCATCCTGTGTGTGCTTAATTAAAGTTATTAAGAGTGTGACCTTACTAATAGAAGGGAGTCTCTAGGCTGTTCTAAACTCTATGTAACTATTCACGTTGTGGTTTATAAAGGGACTCACAAGACCACTAAGGCCATATTCCTGCCCAGGAGCAGTATTTTAGGAATGGTTGGAATCACCAGCTAATGTGCTCACAGTACATTCACATTAAAAAAAAAAATGGCATGAATCTTTTACATACTACAGCTGATGCAATAATTGCAGCATTTTGTAATGAGCAATTATGCATTCATTTATTAAATTTTCAATAGTTTCAATCAGTATGATCCAGTTTTAGGACCTAATATGTTGATTAATTACATATGTTTTATATAAATTTTCAAGGACTGAATTTAGTAAAACTTCACTCAACTTTTGGAGCCAAAATGGTGACAAATCCAACCCATCTCCTTAAAGAGCCGAGGACAAGAATACCGGCCACTAAGGGAGGAAGAGTAAGTTAAGTTAGCCGACCTGACCGCCCGCCTGTGCTGCCCAAAACTCAAGTCAGGGGTTTCGAGTATTGCGAGGGCGCGGGAGTGCCTTGGGGTGCAACTGGGGGGCGGGAAGAAACAAGGCCAGTAAGATATTGTGGTGATAATAATGGTGAGGATGATAATGATGATGGTGGCGTGTGTCACTCTAATAAAAGAGGTCTCACTCATGGTCTAGTGGGATAAATAAATAAATAAATAAATAAATAAAGCATTGATCTAGTTAGGGGTGAGTGTGTGTGTGTGTGTGTGTGTGGTTGGGACAGCTAGCTGGACCACTCTTTAATTAAGGGGGAAATTTTGTGTTGGTAAATCTGGAGCAACGACTGAATCCTCCAAACTATTCCAAGCAACAAAACAAAACACCATTATTTTTGTTCATCTGGTGCTGTTGTTTCCTGGCATACTTTGGAGGAATCAAGGCACTCCAATGTACAAAAAAAAAAAAAAAGAATAACCACCTTAAGGGACCCTGTGTTGTAGTCAGAAAATTGGAGATAAATGCATCCTTCAAATATTGCCACGAAACAACACCTATACCGAAGGAGCTTGTTACTTGGCATGGTCAGGAGGAATCAGAAGCCTCCAATTTTTAAACATGATACAGGGTCCTTAATTAAGGGGAGATTCTCTTGTTGGTGAATTGGAAGGTGTGTGATTCCTCCAAAGTATACCAATAAACAAATGACTCCATTGTTACTATTAGGAGCTCTGTTTTGTTATAGTGTTTGGAGGAAACAGTAGTCTTTTCAAGTCACCAGAATGACCATCTTTCCCTTAATGGTTGACTGATTGATTGGTTATGTGAGTGAGTGAGAGAGTGATTGATTGATTATGTGAGTGAATGAGTGAGTGAGTGATTGATTGGTTATGTGAGTGAGTGATTGATTGGTTATGTGAGTGAGTGAGTGATTGATTGGTTATGTGAGTGAATGAGTGAGTGAGTGAGTGATTGATTGGTTATGTGAGTGAATGAGTGAGTGAGTGATTGATTGGTTATGTGAGTGAGTGAGTGAGTGAGTGATTGATTGGTTATGTGAGTGAATGAGTGAGTGAGTGACTGAGTATGAAAGTGAGTGAATGGTTGACTGATTGATTGGTTATGTGAGTGACTGGTTGACTGACTAATTGGCTGGTTATGTGAGTGAGTGACCTATTGGTTGGTTATGTGAGTGAATGATTGACTGATTGGTTGGTTATGTGAGTGAGTTAGTGACTGATTGGTTGGTTATGTGAGTGAGTTAGTGAGTGACTGATTGGTTATGTGAGTGAGTGAGTGAGTGAGTGAGTGAGTGAGTGACTGATTGGTTGATTATGCGTATGTATGAGTGGTTGACTGACAGATTGATTGCATTGCTGAGAAAATATAAAGAGACCATTAAATAACAGAAAATCATAATAAAATACAATAAATATCCTTAAGAAATGAATTAACACCAAAATAATCAATCACCTAAATAAAACTGTAAGAAAATGCAATGAGTAAAAAAACAAAACAAAAAAACATAATAAAAAAAATATCAACGCATGTGGATTAAATTAAAGTAAATTAAGTAAGTAAATCATCATAAATAATATTACAATACAGTACATTACAGAAAATTTTGCAAGACTAACACAAAACAGGAAAATTAGTTATTACTGTATATAAAAAATGATTATGTACCTCTCGTATCACCTCAAAATATCGATATATAATTTTCACTCCACCAAACACTAACATTATAATTATTTAATATTGTTTACTCTTCTTCCATGACAAACACAGTTATAATATAGTTGTTGTTGTTGTATAATGTAATGGTTTCAAAAGGGTAATCATATCACTTCATATAATTATAAGTGGGAAACTAGTTGAAGAAAATTGCAGCCCAAAGTTTTCCTCATTGTAATGTTAAGGGGAGAGTACAGTATACTTTTGGTACATTGGAGTGCCTTGATTCCTCCAAAGTATGCCAGGAAAGAAATTACTGTACCCATTTATTGTAAGAAAATAATCAAGTTGAGAAAATGAAAAAAAAAAAAATGACTATAAAACAATAACTCATGACCATTATTATTATTATTGTTATTATTATTATTATTGTTATTACTATTGTTATTATTGTTATTATTATTGTTATTATTATTATTATTATTATTATTGTTATTATTATTATTATTATTATTGTTATTATTATCATTATTATTGTTTTTGGGAAGGAATTACTGTACCCATTAAGAAGAAAATAATAAAGTTAAAAAAAAAAAAAAAAAAAAAAAATCAACAACTGTAAAACAATAAATAACCCGAGGCCATTATTATTATTATTATTAGTGTATATTTTTTGAGGGGGGGGGGGGGAGGGAATCATTACAACCAACCTGACATGGACTCGACAGACAAGTACTGAAACCGGAAGGTCAAAAATAAATCAGGCTTCGATCGGTTCTGCCCACTTGAAAGAAAATCTGCTTCGATCGGTTTTGGCCACTTGAAAACTACTCTGAGGCCCGTGGTGTAGCAATGGGTCAACCTGGAGGACGCTAACTACTCCAAAGTCTGCCCAAAAACAATTAAACACATGATAATAATAAATATGGAGTAAAGTAAAGCAGTGTGAATAAAGGATAATGAAGGCAGTGTGATGATGATGATGAGGAGGAGGAGGAAGAAGAAGATAGGGAGAAGGAGGAGAAGGAGGAGAAGGAGGAGGAGGAGGAGGAGGAGGAGGAAAAATGGGAGAAAGAAGAGATGATGATGATTGGGGAGGAAGAGGGAATGCAAGAGTCAATAAGCGTGATGTGAAGCAGCAAATACATAATGTGTGTTAAAAAACTTCTTACCTACCTACAGTACACAGTGTGAGATTAGAAAAGTTACTATTAGTACAGCATATGGAAATTATTGAATCTTTTGAAAGCAGTATTGTTATTTATTATTATTATAAACCCTTCTTAGTACAGTACACCATTGATATAACACTAATAATAATAATAATAATAATAATATAAATACTTGTTTGTAATATAAATACTTGTTTGTAATATAAGTACTGTATTTGTTTGTATCCACCATTATTATTATTTTACACTGAAGGTGACCAATTAATATTTTCCCAGGCTTCCATTATTCACTACTGTACTGTGATGTATGTACAGGGTAGTCGGAAAATTGGAGTTAAACGAGTCCTTCAAATATTGCCACAAAACAGAAGCCTCCAATTACCTTACACAATCACAGGGTCCTTAAATGATCTAATGTGTTAATTAAATTGGAATGGTATTAAATAAGTAGGCAGAAATCTGGAGTTATTAATTCCTCCAAAAATTTCAAAGCAACAGGATGCCATTATATTTGTGTTAATCTGGTTCTGTTTCTCAGTTTACTTTGGAGGAAATCAAGGCACTCCTATGTACCAAAAGTATTCTATCATCCTCTAATTTATTATCAGTAAGTTTGTGTTATATCAATGGCTTACTGTATCATTATTATTATTATTACTATTATTATTTTTATTATGCACAGCTGGAAAAGATTAGCATTACATTACCTACTAAAAAAAACTAAAAAAAAAACTTATGGGACTAACTAACTAAGATGTTGGTAGTAAAATGGAAGACTTCTGTTTCCTCCAATAATGTGTCCAATGAAACAACAAGATTTATCATTACAGTTGTATGTTTTGTTTTGTGGTTGAATTTGGAGTAATCGGAGTACACAAAATATTGATCAACATCTTATTACTTGTCCCATAAAGTTTGACATCAGACTGGCTCTTAATCTTTTTATTATTAATGTGAGATTGTTTTGAGAGTAGGCTAAGTTGGTGGTGTGCTTCCGATTCCTCCTAACACTGCCACAAAACAGAACCCATATTGAAGTAACATTAATGTGGTCTGTTTCCTGGCATAGTTTGGAGGAATCACCTTTTCCAATTCACCAACAAGAGAATCTCCCCTTAAATATCTATGTAGTAACTGGGGTCAACTTCTGGAAGACAGGGGAAATGTGCATTATTTTGTCATAAAAATTTAGCAAAGAAGAGACTCTCAATAGAATCTCTCCTTTGTGGCCAAGATATTTATTATTATTATTACAGTATTATCATTAGTATTATTATTATCACATTATTATCATTATTATTATCACTATTATTTTATAGAGGTTTAATAAATACTGTTTGTCCCTCAAGAAAATCTCCCCTATATACTGGCCAAGATATATATATTTTTAATTAATACTGTGTGTGTGTGTGTGTGTGTGTGTGTGTGTGTGTGTGTGTGTGTGTGTGTGTGTGTGTGTGTGTCAAACCAGTGTGATGTCAACTTTCTTCCTTCCTTCCTGTACAGTACGGAAGTTTGATGTGACCTTAATGGGGCGTGGGAGTAGAGGACAGGCTAGGCTTGGGAGGGCAGAGTGGGGGGTTGTTTGGGGGGTGCAGGAAGGAATAGGGGAACAGGCTTGGGAAGGGTAGAAAGCCTGTGTCTCCCTATTCCCGCACACCCCTAACCTTCCACCCTCCCCCACCCCCCCAAGCCTGTCCCCCCTATTCCCGCACCCCATTAAACTAATCCTATAAGTAATAATAATAAACTCACCACCACTACACCTACTACTAAATACTGTATAATATCAGGTTATTATTGGTTACAACTTACGGTGATCAGTCAGGCTCCAATCTTATCCTGTCAGGTAAAACAATTCAGCGCGTTTTCTTCGCTTACCCTCGTTCATCAAACTATTTTATTTATAGACCTACTACTACATCTACCGTACAGATGCGAACACATGAAATACACACACACACACACTTCAAACGGGGTCTCTCATCAAGCATATAATTATATAGATTAGGACTCACCTCTTCTACACACACACACACACACACACACACACACACACACTCTCTCTCTCTCTCTCTCTCTCCTCACCTTTACTTCTTCTTCTCCTCGCCTACTCCCATTCTCCTAAAACACCTTTCCCTTTTCCGCAGGTGTGTCTGTTTCACTTGTCCGCAACTGTACAAAAAAAAAAACCCACTTCCACTCCACCATAATAATAATAAATGAAGTACGAATAACCCATCATTGATTAATAACCTACCTCTCCTGCTCTACTTTTTTCTTATACATTAATTATTATATATCCATTATTGGTATTAATGACGACTTCAATCACAACATGGTATCAGTGGAAAACAAATCAAATCCATCAAAAACACAATATGGTATCAATGATTTAAAAAGAAAATGAAAACAATAAAAAAACTTACCACACCAAAAATACAACGTGGACATGACACCAACCAACCATAAAATAATGTAAACAAAGTCGACGTTGCCACATTTACCCGCCAGCCACCACGTGATGTAAACAAAAGCTATAGTGCCACATCTACCCACCACAAGCATGACATTATAACAAAAACCACAACAACCACAAACATAATATTATATAAAAACCACAACAGAATGTAAATGAGGGATATATATGGTGCCACGTCTACCCACCACAAACATGATAATTATTACGTGTACTGTATATTATAAAAAATAAAAAATAAATATTCTCTGCCATCTTGTCCCACCCAACACCATAAATTATTATCTTCGACTCAAATAATTCCCTGGTTTATCACTCATCTTGTTGTTTTTGTGGCCATATTCAAGAACATTCGTGATGTATACGATGACTCCATAAACAAACAACAGAGCCATAGTACTGATACCACGGCATCGGCAAGGATGTTCTTGCATACTGTCCTTAGTATCATTCAGGGGTGTTTTGAAGGCTTACACTCTCCAACTTAAATAATTGCAAGGCTATAGACTCCTTAACCATAGTGACCCTGTATACAGACCAGATGAAATTATTGTACAGCCATGGGTGATAGTGGTGGACCAGGGTCCAAGGAGTGTTGGACAGCAACTGAAGTTCTGAACACAGTTCCAACAAGTGAATTTTCCAAACCATTCTCAACGTTAAGAGAGGTTAAGAAGACTCACTTTTTCAAACTCTGTTCAGTTACTCTCCAACACTCCTTGGACCCTGGTCCAGCACTATCACCCATGGCTGTACACTCGTTATACATAATTTCTGACCAGAGTGTGAGGAACAGAAAGCTTCGAATCATCTGCCGTTCGCTGGTCAGAAATTACGTATGACGAGTGTACTGTACATTCAACCATAAAATACGAAAACATTATTAATCATTATCGAGTCTGAAACATTAATAATTGGAAGAGGAGAAGGAGGATGAGGTTGTGTGTGCATCTAACCTGATTTGGTGGGAAACGACCGTAGAGTGTAACTAGAGTGAAGAACATGATGCAGCCCAGGATGTTAGGGATGAATGCTGTACACTTGATTCCCATGCTGTAACCCATGTAGCGCGAGTACATAAACATGTCCTCTGAAACACACACACACGTACACACAAAACATTACAACTCTCAGGGGTGACAAACACACACAAAAATGATTATACAAGTCTTAATTAAGAGATGAAACACAAAAAAATATGAAAACTTTAAGGGGAAATTTATTCTTTTGTTGGTAAATTGGAAAGCTACAGGAAACATACATCCTCATACAGTTGCCTCCAAAATTTTTGAGACAGTACAGTACCTGCTTGAATGTAGCAGGAAGTGTCTCGAAATATTTGAAGTCAACTGTACAAATATGGGAAGTTGTTTTATATTATTAGAGTCTGGAGGAATCAAGTGACATTCTAATTCATCAATAAAAAAATTAATCTCCCCTTTAGGAGCAAAACATGAACACAAAGAAAATACAACTTTCTTGTGGGTAAGACACAAACAAAACATTACAACTACAGTATTATGGATGAATAACTTACACTGAAACAAATATTCCAGCGTTAAATGTTTTTTCAATTGACTCATGTAACCTTTAGTACACAGAGAAAAAAGAGACAGAGAGGAGGAACAGTAAACCAGAAGGAAAGAAGAATTAAAGGAGTGATAGCTGAAGAGAGGAATAAAATAAATTATAATTATGAAGGAACAGAAAACTAAAGTACAAAGAAAAATGTGAGGTACATATGGTTCGAATGTTTATTTCCTACTACCGTAATACTGTATATAATTTTTTCACTTGTATTTGCTACATTATTTCTGAGTTAAAAATAAACCAGTTGTGTATGTACAGTATAGGAAAGACTGACAATACCAGTCAGTTTAATCTCTCATACAGAACTTTTGATCATGACTATACAGCTTCATTTGTATTTATTCTCTCTCTCTCTCATACATACCACTCCCTTCCTCCCCCTCTTTCTCTCACATACCTTCCTTTCCTTCTCCCTCTCTCTCTCTCTCTCATACATACCACTCCCTTCCCCCCCTCCCACTCTCTCTCTCTCATGCATACCACTCCCTTCCCCCCCTCCCACTCTCTCTCTCTCATGCATACCACTCCCTTCCTCCCCTCCCACTCTTTCATACATACCACTTCCTTCCCCCTCCCCCTCTCTCTCTCTCTCTCTCATTAATCCTACCCTCAATGAAAGGCGTCCCCGTTAAATTGTTGATCTTGGACCGCGCCTCGAAGGTCCAAGCCGACGCATTGTTGGTGTTGACGAAGTGTGAGTCTTCCACCGTGTAAACAATCCTCGTCTCGGGGTCTGTTGGTCAAGTGTACGGGAATATATTGGTACAGTTGGAGACAGGAATGGGTGAGTACAACCCGAGTGAGAGATGGTCAATTTCTCCCAATATCAAGTTAGTGCCAAATAGGAGACATCAGAGACAGAAGTCAGTATTGAGGATGGTAATTAAAAGCAAGTACTGTACCTGATAATAGACACTAGTTAGGTTAGGTTAGGTGGTTAGGTTAAGTTAAGTTAAGTTAAGTTAAGTTAAGTTAGGTTAGGTTAGGTTAGTTAGGTTAGGTTAGGTTAGGTTAGGTTAGGTTAGGTTAGGTTAGGTTAGGTTAAGTTAGGTTTGGTTAGGTTAGGTTGGGTTAGGTTGGTCAATAGGAGGGGCAGAAGTCAGTATTGAGGATGGTAATAAATAGCAAGTATCTGATAATAGACACTGGTTATTCAAATGGGACAAGTATCCTTCACCTGGGCTGTACCACCCATTCATGTGTCCAACTGTACAAGTTTATAAAATTATCTTGGGTGGGGTTGGTCAGCTATAGATATGCTCTGGCCTTCTCATTTATGGTACAGTAAATAATATAAAAACATTATTGCCTCTACATCAATACACTTTACAATTATGGCAGTTCAGTTTCAATTCCCCTAAAAAATATACACACCCACCACCCAACACACCCACCTATATACTGTCCATAGGCGCTGGGTACGTAGAAAATTTGGTTCTTCCACATGTTAAGATCGAGCATCATAACGAGGAAGATAATACCGTAGTTGAACCATTTGCCGGTGACGGAGATGCGGGCGTACTTCCAGTGTAGGATGTGTGTGGAGAAGCCAGGCAGGTTGACGTCGATGGTGGAGGTGAAGTGAGGAAAGTCCCAATCCTGCATCACAATTAGTAGGTCCATTACCAGGATGAAGGAGGCTAGGAATGCACGCGATAGTTCTGGGAAGTAGGGAGGAGGGAAGGAAAGTTATTAATATGTGTAAATAAGTGAGTTATTTCTATGATTGGGAGGAAAGGAAGGAAGGAAGTGAAATAAAAAAATAAGTTATTAGTTGTGTACTTGGAAGGAATGGCAGGAAGGAAGGGAAGGAAGGAAATGTAATAAATAAGTGATAAAGTGATTAGGAAAGCCTGGGAAAGTTGTGTGATTGGGAAGGAGGGAAATGGAGGAAAGGAGGAGTGTAAATACATACATACTGTAGGTGTAAACAGTTATTAGGAAAGATTGGGAAAGTTGTGTGATTGGGAGGGAGGGAAATGGAGGAAAGGAGAGGGAGTGTATTTAATAAGTGATAAAGTGATTAGAAGAGAGAGAGAGAGAGAGAGAGAGAGAGAGAGAGAGAGAGAGAGAGAGAGAGAGATGAAAGACGACATATGTACAGTTACAGTCAAAAGACCTATACAGTATATGCATGCATCACACGGCATCGAAAAAAAAAGTAACCCACAACTACCACCACCTTCTCCATCACAACCACAACTACCACCACCACAACTACCACAACCACAACTACCACCACCACAACTACCACAACTACCACTATCACAACCACCATCACAAATAAACATGTGTGTGTGTGTGTGTGTGTACCTTGGAAGAGCCTGCTGGTGGAAAAGTGTATTCATATCAGTTTGGAAGGGAAGGAAGGAAGGAAGAGAGGAGAGGGGGGGAGAGGAGGGAGGAAAGTGAAGGAGGAGGGGAGGAGGGAGGGAGAGAGGAGAGCGAGGGGTAGGAAGGGAGGAGGGAGGGGAGAGAGAGAGAAGGAAGAGAGGAGAGAGGGGGAGTGAAGGAGGGTAAGGGAGAGAGAGGGTGAAGGACAATGAAAGAAAGAGGAAAGGAAAAGAAATGAATGGAACTGAAGGAAGGAAGGGAGAGAAAGAGAGGAGAGAGAGGGAGTGAGGGAGTGAGGAGGGTGAAGGAAGGAGAGAGGGGAGAGAGGAAATGGGGGAGGCAGTATTGGAGGAAACTTGACGTACAATACACTTAATTTCCTCTTCTCTCCTCCTCCTCTTCCTCCTCCTTTTCCTCCTCTTTTCCTCCTCTTCTTCTCCTTCTCTTCTTTACTCTTCCTCCTCCTCTTTCTCCTCTTCTTCCTCCCCTTTTCCTCCTCCTCTTCTCTCCTCTTCTCTTCCTCCTCTTCCTCCTCCTTTCCTTTCATCATCATCTTCTCCTGTTGCTGTATTCGTGTGTGTGTGTGTATGTGTGTGCTACCATTTTCCTCTCGTTCTTCTTTTTATTCCCTCCTTCCTTCCTCCCCTTTCACTCTCTCTCTCTCTCTCTCTCTCTCTCTCTCCTGTAGGGTGTGTGTGAGTTGAAAGCGAGTGAGTGAGGTGGTAAAAATGTTTCTGGTGTGTGTGTGTGTGTGTGTGTCGGCACCTTATCAGTTTGATGTGGCCTCTCTCTCTCTCTCTCTCTCTGTTTCCAATATACAGTATCATGTCTGTGTGTATGTATGTATGTGTATGTATGTATGTATGTATGTATGTATGTGTATGTATGTATGTATGTATGTATGTATGTGTGTGAGTACAGAATGAAGGTGTGTGTGTTTATGTATGTATGTGTGTATGCGTGTGCGTGTGAGTACAGAATGAAGGTGTGTATGTATGTATGTATATATGTGTGTATGCGTGTGAGTACAGAATAAAGTATGTGTGTGTAGCCAGTCATTACATACAGTTGGGTACAAAATGGTATCACAGTTACATATAGTTACATATAACAGTACTTGTTACAATGCCTTACAAAATAACACCACAACTATATAATATTATATATACTACAACTTCTACTACTACTACTACTACTACTACTACCACAACTTCTAGGCTACTACTACGGTACTATATGCAGCCACACAACTACAACTACTACTACTACTACCACTACCAATATGCAACCACACAACAACCACTACTACCACAACCACTATCACAGCTACTACTACCAATATATGCAACCACAACTACTATAACCACTACCACCACCAGCATAACACCAACACCACCACCACCACAATAGTACTCCCAACACACACACACACACACACACACCATCTCCTTTATAACTACTAAAACCACACCAAATATTACACAAAAACCAAAATGTATCCCTTAACACACACACAAACACACACATTTACCATTTTACAGTACACATATATATAATTATAATCTTTTATTTATTATGAGGAATATGACACCCCCCAAACCCCCCCAAAAGTCTGTCCCCCCTATTCCTGCACCCCCTAACCCCCTCTCCTTAACTTAACCATTTTACATATATATTTAATTTTGATTTCCATACCTGTAGTTTCGACGAATCCTTTATTTAACTCGTCCCATGAGATGTAGTCCGACACGATGAGGAATATTACCACTGTTGCCACCACGATGGAACCACACCAAAATATTAGGATTCTATAATGATGAGAGAGAGAGAGAGAGAGAGAGAGAGAGCGAGAGAGAGAGAGAGAGAGAGAGAGAGATGGGGTATATTATTATTAGTTGGTTGGTTTGGTTTGGTTTGGTTTGTGTGTGTGTGTGTGTGTGTGTGTGTGTGTGGTTGGTTGGTTGGGGAGGTTTGTTTGTTGGTGTGTGTGTGTGTGATTGGTGTGTGTGTGTGTATGAAGGGTTGTTCGTTGGTTGATGTGTATTTGTATGTGTGTGTGTGTGTGTGTACTATAACCTATGATTAACCTGACACCATAATGACCTATAACTGACCTGACCTAACCTATAACTAACCTAACCCGTAACCTAACCCAACTTAACCTAACCCATAACCTAACCTAACCCGTAACCTGACCTGACCTAACCTAACCCATAACCTAACCTAACCCGTAACCTGACCTGACCTAACCTAACCCTTGACCTGCCCTGACCTGCCACTGACCTTGGTACATTAGAGAGTCTGTATAGGTCCCTGAAGCGTTGTGCCCAGTGTGGATAAAGGTTATCTTGTAACATCATATCCGTCACCATTAAGGCTGTTATTAGGTCACCAAGCCAAGTACACGTAGCGGCGGCCTTCATCATACTGCAACAACAAAATAAATAAATGTGATAATGCCTTGTTTATACTGTAATTACTATTTATAATGCGTAACTTCCATGTTTAATCCTATTAAACAATCTCCGACATACAACACATATTAAAACTACAAGTTAACCATAAAAGTATTGCATTATAAGTGAAATATGTATAAATACAGTTACTCCCGGTACGCAGGATTATACCATAATAATAAGTATAGTAATAATAATAATGTGGTAATGATAAGTATAATAATCATAACGTATAAATACACACAACATAAAAACAATAATGAAAAAGTAAAGACAAAATAACAAACAAAACTAATATATATACTGTAACTCCAGAAAATAATAATAATAATAAATAAACACAAAGACCCGTATATAACCCAGAAAACAACAAACAACAACAAAAATGATGCTGCCTGTTACCCTTCCCGCCAAAACTTCCCGCCAAAACATTTCTCTATCCCCCTGGCGGCAGATACGATAATTATTACTGGATATTATTATTAATAGGGGATAATTATGACTATATTGCCTTGGGATAAAGATTGACGCTAATTTGGGTAATTAAGTTATAGATGAGGTGGCTCAATTAAGTCTCTCTCTCTCTCTCTCTCTCTCTCTCTCTCTCTCTCTCTCTCTCTCTCTCTCTCTCGTAATTTTTGTTTTGTTATTCTCTCTCTTTCCCTCTCTCTCTCTCTCTCTCTCTCTCTCTCTCTCTCTCTCACACACACACACACACAACTAATTTGGCCCAGACTGAAAAAGCTTTCTTGAACTTGTTATTGCTCTCTCTCTCTCTCTCTCTCTCTCTCTCTCTCTCCAACTTGTCTCCTTTATCTTTCTCTCCCTCCTCTCTCTTTTTTCTCTCCAACTTTCTCCTTTCCCTTCTTCCCTCCCTACTGGAATCATTTATCTCTCTCTCTCTCTCTCTTTCATTCTTTCACTTGTTTTCCTTCTATTCATTCTTGGTTTCTTTCCTTTCTTCCTTTCTTATATACTTTCGTCTCTCTCTCTCTCTCTCTCTCTCTCTCTCTCTCTCTCTCTCCTTACCTCTCATTAGTAACATCCATATCCGATCCAATTTGCCACCTACAGGCTTCACTGTGACCGATGAGTAAGATGAGGTTGTACACGTAGGAAAACATATACAGAGACACTATCATGGTCAGGAACATGGTCATCCAAGAACCCTGTAACGAGAGAGAGAGAGAGAGAGAGAGAGAGAGAGAGAGAGAGAGAGAGAGAGAGGGTGGTGGTGAATATAATGAGAGTGAGGGAAGTAGTGAATATAATTAGAGAGAGAGAGAGAGAGAGAGAGAGAGAGAGAGAGAGAGAGAGAGAGAGAGAGAGAGAGAGAGAGAGAGATTAGTAACACAATCAATAACAATATATCACTAGTTATCATATAAAAATAACTTAATTCACAAGAGGTTTTGGAAACAGTGTGATATTTACTTAATGCAAAATATTATTATCTTTACATAACACTAATAAAAGAAATAAATATGTCATTCAAACTTATTTTTACACTTTCATTTCAATAATACAAGTTTTAAACAGTAATTAATTAAACATGTTATTACAAATTTTGAGAACTTAGAAAAACCAATTTAACAGGCCATAATAATTATATATTTATATTATTTTATATACCGTATATGCAGTACAAACACACACACACACACACACACACACCTAATCTATCCTAAACTCATTCACCTACCCATCTATTTATTCATCTATTCATTCACCTATCCTACACATACACACA
>JAWZYT010001271.1:12500-181486 GCA_034508575.1 Petrolisthes manimaculis | reverse complement strand
GGTGTGTGTGTGTGTGTGTGTGTGTGTGTGTGTGTGTGTGTGTATGTGTGTATTGTGTGTGTGTGTGTGTGTTTTGTGTATGCGTGTGTGTGTGTGTGTGTGCGTGTGTGTGCATTGTGTGTGTGTGTGTATGTGTGTGTGTGTGTGTTTCAGTTCAGTGTAGGTCTAGGGGTCGAGTTAGCACCATGGAGTAGGTGACATTTGTTGAGAGGTCAGCTGGCGAGTGGTCAGCCAGACAGGTATGGTAAACACAAGGCAGACAGGGTAAGTAGGCAGCAAGCAAGCAAGGTAGGAGTGAGCTTGGACATGGTAGGCGTAAGGTGGGAGAGCAAAGTGGGAGTAAGCTTGAGCAAGGTAGGAGTAAGCTTGGGCAAGGTAGGAGTAAAGTGGGAGTAAGCTTGGGTAAGGTAGGAACAAAGTGGGAGTAAGCTTGGGCATGGTAGGAGTAACGTGAGAGTAAGCTTGAGCAAGGTAGGAGTAAAGTGGGAGTAAGCTTGGGTAAGGTAGGAGTAAAGTGGGAGTAAGCTTGGGTAAGGTAGAAACAAAGTGGGAGTAAGCTTGGGCATGGTAGGAGTAAAGTGGGAGTAAGCTTGAGCAAGGTAGGAGTAAAGTGGGAGTAAGCTTGGGTAAGGTAGGAACAAAGTGGGAGTAAGCTTGGGCATGGTAGGAGTAAAGTGAGAGTAAGGTGAGAGCAGAGTGGGAGTAAGCTTGGGCAAGGCAAGAGCAAGGAAAGAGCAGAGTGGGAGTAAGCTTGAGTAAGGTAGGAGTAAGGTAGGACCAAGTTAGGGCAGGCATCATAAATCAAAGGCAAGAGTCAGCTATAAAAAAAAATAGTCATGTGTGTCTTATTGGAAGGTAAGCATGGAAGGGAGGGAATGTGAACGAAATTTAGTATTTGGTAGGTAGGCAAATCATGTTGGTAAGGCAGGTAGGTATAATACAGTAGAGACAGACGAGTAGACAGACAGGAAGACAGGGACATATTAGCCAGGAACAAGAATATGGACAATAATGATATGGAGACTGATAGGAGCGGAAACAGACAGACAGACAGGCAGGCAGGAAGGATGGTGACCTTGCCAGTATAGGGCGGGGCTGGCTGGTGATCTTTATAAATAACCTCTGACCGGAACACAAAATGACAAGGGTATTATCAGGAGAGAAAAAAGTGCATGACGAAGGCCTCAGTTCAGAGCTAATTAAACCAGAAGGTAAACAAACAAAAAAAACAACGACAATGCATATACACTCATTAACGAATTATATATCTACATTATTATTTTTACACGACCATTAAAAATGTTTATATATTGTATTTCACTTTGTTTCGTTGTTGTTGTTGTTGTTGTTGTTCTGGCAATCGACAAGACATAATAATTCTATACCCAAAAGGTCACCAAAGTAACACCACAAAAGGAGAGGCTTCGTGATGTCAGGTGACGTCACGTGTACTATATATAGAGAGGGAAGGGACGACATACATATAATTATAAACCAGAAACAGAAGGAGGGGGTTTGTGAAATTGTTGTTGTTGTTGTTGTTGTTGTTGTTGTTATCTGTTGGTGTTTTTGGTTGAAGGGGTCGATTTCATGTTGGTTCATATAGTGATTTGTAAACAGCACCCGAACGCAAGAAAGAAAATAAACCCTGTTTGTTATTGATGACTCATGACCGAATTATTTGTTGAAGTTGATTAGTGAACAATGCAACGATTATTATAACATAATTACTGAACTGTTTGCTTGATAGATTTTGTGGACGTGGATCCTGAGTTGTTTAGAAATGTGAGTTGTTAGGTATGTACACAACAAAGAAATATTAGTGTGAAATGTCCCTGTAATGTGGTTGTTACTGGAGACATGTCACGTCAGTATATTGATGTCATGTTCAGCACTTCCTCGATCCTCCTCCTCCACTCATGCACTTCCTCGATCCTCCTCCTTCACTCATGCACTTCCTCGATCCTCCTCCTCCACTCATGCACTTCCTCGATCCTCCTCCACTCATGCACTTCCTCGATCCTCCTCCTCCACTCATGCACTTCCTCGATCCTCCTCCTCCACTCACTTCCTCGATCCTCCTCCTCCACTCATGCACTTCCTCAAAGATCAACACAGTAGTAATACCTACAGTTGTCCTCACATGTATATGATAGTCCAACACACACACACACACACACACACACACACACACGGGAGTTAAGAATCTGACTGTACAAATGTGATATAATATATTGTTCTTCGTAATGAATTCACACTGCACGAAAAGGTGACAGATAATAGTGTGTGTGTGTGTGTGTGTGTGTGTGTGTGTGTGTGTGTGTGTGTGTGTGTGTGTGTGTGTGTGTGCTGGAGTATAATATTCAGTAGGGCAGGTAGGCTAGGCAGTTCACTTTCTCCTTCCTTTACCCAACAACCCAAGTGACTTTTGGTTGCTTCTTGTTCCGTGTCTTTGGTATTTTTTCCTACTGTCTTAAGGAAATAGTTTGCTTATGGTACTGTATTATAGGACCTTGATTCCTCCAAAGTATGCCAGGAAACGGGGCCAGATTAATTAACAAAAATAAAGATGTCTCGTTGCTTTGAATAGTTTGAAGGAAACAGTTTTATAATCCAGATAAAAGTGTTACCTTCCTACCTTCCTTCCTACCTTCCTTCCTACCTTCCTACCTACCTTCCTACTTTCCTCTTTCGATCATTTATGGTATATATATTTTCCATTCTTCCTTCAAACCTTCCTTTCTTCTTTTCTTATTCCCTTCTTCGGTATTTTTACGGTATATAATTTCCTTCCTTCCTTCCTTCCTTCCTTCCTTCCTTCCTTCCTTCCTTCCTTCCTTCCTTCCTTCCTTCCTTCCTTCCTTCCTTCCTTCCTTCTTTCCTTCTTTCCTTTCTTCTTTCATTCCTTCCTTCCTTCCTTCCTCCCTTCCTCCCTTCCTTCCTTCTTTCCTTCCTTCCTTCCTTCCTTCCTTCCTTCCTTCCTTTGACTATCGTGTTAATTTACTTACTTATATACCTGCCTCTCTCCGTTCTAAGTGAAAGGTGTTTACTCTACGCTGGCCGGGAATGTGACCTAGATATGATTTTGGTTTGTTTACGGAGAATGGGAAGGATTGAAGGAGAGGAAGAGAAGATAGAAGGGGAAGGGGAAGGGGGGGGGGAGCGAAGAGGGATAATAATAAAGAGCTGGGAATGGGAACAGAGAGAAAGAAAGAGAGAGGAGGGGGGTATATAGGGGGCAAGAAGAAGAGGGGAAGGGAGAAAATGTTCATCTCTCCATATTCCTTATTCTCTCTCTCTCTCTCTCTCCCTCTCTCTCTCTCTCTCTCTCTCTCTCTCTCCTTTGTTTATCATATCCCTTTCCCATCTATGTTCTCTCTCTCTCTCTCTCTCTCTCTCTCTCTCTCTCTCTCTCTCTCTCTCTCTCTCTCTCTCTCTCTCCTTCCTTTGTTTATCATATCCCTTTCCCATCTATGCTCTCTCTCTCTCTCTCTCCTTCCTTTGTTTATCATATCCCTTTCCCATCTATGCTCTCTCTCTCTCTCTCTCCTTCCTTTGTTTATCATATCCCTTTCCCATCTATGTTCTCTCTCTCTCTCTCTCTCTCTCTCTCTCCTACGCAGTGATCCAAGTTTCATTATTTATAAAGTTCACTTGTTTATACCCTCATTCAATCCTTCTATTATTTAACATTTTAGCTGCGATAATTAGCTTTTTTGGCTGATCAGACATTGTTTAGATGCCAGTAATAGCAACAAGTAATTACGAAAACTTAATGATTCTAATTAGTACTCTCAAACTTTCATTAACGAGGTAGCACACATATTCGGCAGATTGGAAGCAGTGATAGAGTGAGTGTGTACTTACTTGAGCGTGTGTGTGTGTGTGTGTGTCTGTGTGTGTGTATGTGTGCGTGTCATTTACCCTTCACAGTTCGGGAAGCAGCAGGAACACATGACCTCCAGACCAAACCAGACCACCAGTGTGTGACCTCCACCTCCACACCTCATTCCTCCCACATCCTGTCCCACCCTCTCTCTCTATTTGCCTCACCTCATCTCACCCTTGCCCTCACTGAACCTTTCCATTCACTCACTCCTGCTGCACCTCTGTCCTCATTCCTGTCTCACCTCTGTCTCCCTGTTTCACACCTGCCTCACTCTCTATCACCTCACCATTACTCCTGTCCTATTTATCTCACCTTTGTCTCTTCTCTGTCCCACCTGTGTTTTATTCTGGCTCCCATCTGCCTCATTATACCGATTAAGGACCTATTTTGTCATACAGTATAAGTCTGGAGGAATCAGTATATCCTCCAATTCACTGATAGCCTGGACAGCACCTTGAGAATGTATAATTATACACAAAATATATCGGTAAAATTAATTACATCGTACAAAATTAGTCCCATGCAGTGAAGGGTCGTGACCTTATACGTTTCTTGTAAGTGACAGGAAGTCGAGTTGTCATTGTTGAAATTGATGAACAGACTGGCGACAACCAAAATTACCCAATTAGCCTCTGTACCCAATCACCGCCCCTCTAAGGCCAAGCAGGTATACTTGCATACACAATAGTGAAGGCAGGGAACTTCAACGTGGTTTGCTATCATAGAGTATTAGAGTGTCAAAGATCTTGTAGTGTGCCACAAAGCAGAAAGAGACAGAGAAAATTAAGGGACTGCCAGCTTGGAAGAGAAAAAAGGAAAGAAGGAAATGAGGGATAACTGAAGAAGGGAAAGAGAGTGCCTGGGGTCCATTAGTATACCCAAGTGGCCCGGGCACTGTGAGGAATGCATCCAGTGACAGGAACTTGTTCTATGTTATACTCCCACACTTTCTCCGTCACTCTCACTTGTTGGCAGGTGCTTCCTTACTCAGTCCTACTTCACCTTACTCCAACCATCCAGACTCAGCCCTGCCTTACTTCCCTTTTTCTTCATTCAGCCCTACAATATTATTCTCCATTCCTCCCCAACCCCACACGACCTTACCGAAATAAACTAGGTCAATATGCACTATCACCCTTATATTTCAACAGAGAAAAACAGAATAATGGATTATCCAAAAAAATTTGAAAAATTATATTTTCCATTTGTGTGCCTCAACTATTACCCATCTGTCTTGAGAGTCACGAAAGACATGCAATGTAGGCTATAATTCAAGTTATCAAAATTTCCCCATTTATTGATATGTATAACAGAAAATTTTGGTTATCTGTAAGAGCTTGGACACTGTGGATTATAAAGACCTTTGGGTATGCAGGTTTAAATCATAACCACGATAAGGGTATTGTATTACACAGTATTTCTGGCTCAGTGTGGTAGATAATTTGAAAAATTCTTAATGCAGTATGATTATCCTCCCCCTTTAATGGCTGCATCCTTTTTCTTAACAGGAGCTGAGGGCAGCATTTGAAGATGAGGGAAAGAAAGTGAAACAAGGTCGTCTCCTGCTAACCATGGCTGTACCTGCTGGTCAGAACTACATTGACAAAGGTTATGATGTCCCCTCCCTCTCCAGGTACCACATCACTTTATCATACTATATTTTGGTTTAATGGTAAAAACAACCGAATAAAATTGGATTGAAGATCTTGATGATGATATTAATTTCATATCACTTGGAGTGAACTTAAAACATTTACCAGTTTATCATTTGCTCCTTTGGGCACTATCATGTGTTGCCTTTGGATGGAAAATTGTGGTGTACAAGTGTACTATTTTGAATGGGATATATATAAGATACAGTATTATTGTTTAGAAAATAAAGCATCACATTATAAGCTATCCCTTGTATCAGTCTTTCATTTTCATCCTTTTAAAGTTAATACTGTATTGATTTCATCTCTACCTGCTGCTTTACCAAAATTGATATTTCAGTTTTCATATAGGCTACAGATTTTCTCATTTAGTTTTGTCCATACATATCATCAGAAAAGTACTTCAGTATCTAATTTTTGCTACTTTCCATGACCTTGCACTAAATCTCCTCTCACCACTTTGTACTATTTTACCTTCAGAGACCTTGACTTCTTCAACATCCTCAACTATGACTACCACAGCGCCTATGAACCTACTGTCAACCACCACGCTGCTATCATGGCTCCCCCTGGCACCTCAGAGTATGCCTGGAATGCCCAACTCAATGTGGTAGGTGTTTACTCACTGCATTTACTTGAACAATCTACAACCTTATACACTCATCATTCACAAGTACAGTACTCTTTTTGGCCAAGGACATAATATCAAGTCAAATGACTGGATGTCAAATTGCTTTCAGTTGCCATAGGCCGTTTTTGCTACTTGAACGGCTGTATCTATTCATACGGCAAATGACCATTGATGTTGCTTCGCCATTAAAGCCAATCCATCCATCCATTTCACCTGGTACTTTCTTCTACAGGACTGGACAGTGAAGTACTATATCCAGCTGGGAGCAACACCAAGCAAGCTGGTCATTGGTATCCCAACCTATGGCCGCTCTTACACTCTCATCGATGGCAACTTCACCGACTTTGGAGTCTCAGCTGATGGTCCTGGAGAACAAGGTTCCTATACCAAAGAGAAAGGATTTATGGCCTTCTATGAGGTAGGTATAAAGCTTGCTTATAATATTTGGATTAAGCACAGGACCATTAATTAGATCACCAAATCTGTATGATAATGGATCATAGAAACATCCCATTTTAATTTACAGTATAAGTAGTTTTTTTCTTAATAGACTTTCAAATTTTTTATTAATTTAGTACAGTACTCATTACCCTGTAGGCCCATGCATTTTCAAGAACTGACTTAACTACATATAGGTATACTGTATTGAACTGTACATTAAGTAATCAGCTAATTATAATAAAGTTAATAACAATGGATCTCTGACAGGTTTGTGAGAACATTGCATCCCATGGGTGGCAGGTGAAGAAGCCATACCCACGTCGTATTGGACCGTACGCCTTCAGTGGTAACCAATGGGTGGGCTATGACGACGAGAAGATTGTGGCCAGAAAGGTGAACACACGCCAAACAAATGAGCACACTCTTATTACCACATGACCCTGCTCTGATAAACCATCAAGTTTTTCATAATTTCATTCTGAATGACTCCGATCATTTAATTTCAGTTGACTAAAAAAAATATATGTGTTGAATGTATGAGCAGCCCATCTATATATTCCTTCACCATACTGTTTCCATTCTCTTCACCCACCTACCACACATCATTTGTTCACCTTCAGCCCCATCAGTCATCCGTTCCTTTCCCACCCCCAGGCAGAGTATGTGCGTGAGAATGGACTGGGTGGCATTATGTACTGGAGTCTCGATAATGACGATTTCCGTGGCATCTGTAATGGGCAGCAGTACCCCCTGGTGGAGGCAGGGAAACAGGCACTCTTTGGTGCTGAGGACACAAGGGAAAATGAAGCCAGGGATATTCAGAGTGCAGCCTCTCCTGGAACTGCCACTCAAGGGTTAGTTCATCAGTTGAAGTCAGTGAATAATTCCCCTATAAGGTGTTACAGTACAACTTAATGAGGGAGTTTGTTCAATGATATACTGTAGCTTCAAAAACCTTCAAGCCTTGATTTTACCAGAAACATTTAATTTCAGGTCCACTAAGTCTTCTATTAACCTCTATTCTTTCAGTTTTTTAGCTGTATCATCCAGTATGAATGAATTTTGAAGACTTCTGCATTCTTGTAACCAAATTTCTCTGTATCTTTGATAAGGTTTAGTGAGATTTCAGTATGTATCTAATGCACTATCTGTACTGTAGTCTTAAAGCTTTTCTATTTGTAGTTTATTAGTTGTAGCTCTTTAGTCTTTCAAAATCAGTAGCTTTACTAGTAGTAGTAATTAGCTTAAGATTAGCATTACTCATCAACTTATTTGTCTGTTTATATATTTTTTTCTTTATTTATATATCCATCAGTTCATCTATCATTCTGTGTAAGTATGTAATGTATCTGCCTTTTCTGTGTAAGTATGTACAGTACAGTATCTACCTATTCTGTGTAAGTATTTAATCATCTTGCTTCCAATAGTGAAGGTGCTGAAAACTTCCCACCTTAGACCGTACATAACTGCCATAAGTACAACTCTAATTCTTCGCGTGCCAACATCCATACTTGTACATCACACACACATACACTTGCTATACATACAGGTTCAGCTTTGATACTGAACTGAGGGAATGTGCTCACCAGTTAATCATGCACAAGTTATATTATAGTACATACTGTATATAACCTGCACTACTCATGACTCCACACTTGACACTGAGTTTCCATGGTCTTAGAATTCACCAGGTTCTCATACCCATGACATGAGACACTGTTGTATAGTAGAATTAAATGATGTTATATGAGATGTACCCAATATCAGAATGACAACTAAAGGATATAAGTTTACCAAGCACAACTTGACTCCCAAGACATTTAATTGTCACTCATTGTGGCACCAGACAACCAGTATGACACAACATACAGTAAGCTTAATGCTCCTGACAGTGAACATGACACACCTGACTATTGCAGAAGGGAAGACAGCACTGCAGTTCGTGTTCAGGCTGTTGACGACCCAAGGAAGACAAGTGTCAGACCAGACCCAAACTTCCGCACACGTTCCCGAAATCGTAATCGCCCCCGCACCCAAGCAACTACAACCCAGGAGTCACCCCGCACCCGAGACAGAGTCAGTTTTACTGGCTCCCGGGATAGGACTCGGCCTACCACTGGTCCACGTGTAAGACCCCGATTACCTGGTTCTCGGGACAGAACACCTCTCACTGACTCTGTTTCCACTGATACTGAAAGGTACCATTACAACATCAGTGCCATCATCAAAATAAATCAAAGCAACATTATCCACAGTGCTACTATTGGTGTAGCAGTCAGCAGTAATGCAATAATGTTGTCTGCATTGATTTTCATATGCCTTAAAAAAATAATGTAAAATCAAGAGTTATAACCTCTCAGCCACCAATTTATATCTACTGTACAGTATATATAGTAATATTTTAACATGAAAGTATCAATAGGTATGACCACCAATTAGAGTGTGGTTGTAGCCTTTGTATAATATTATTTACATCTACTGTATAGCATAACCACCCTTGTCAACTTGACTAATCTACTATGCTTCCCAAGTAGTGAAAGTGAAAGATAGAAATACCTTGAGAATACCAGCAATGACTGTAATATATTAAAAGAATGATATCATCAACCATGATTACACTGGCTGACATAACTAAACATGGGTGACTGATTCTTGGAACTTAACCACAAAGGCTGCTATGAGTAACAGCACTGACTTCAAACAATAAAAGGAATGAATGCCTCATCATAAATAACCGCACCAGCCGTCGCAACTAACCTCAATGCTGACACACTAAACTGCATTGGCTGCCACAAGTAATTGCAGCTATTGCCCTGTGATTTCCTCTGCCATCACTGTGTTGGCTACCATGACTAAACCTGCACTGGCTGCCACAACTAAACCTGAGCTGAACATTGTACAGTTATGGGAAATATTGTCTCAGAAATAACTAGAATGACTACTATAACCACCACTACAAACACAACTATTTTTTTACACCAACATAACAGCATCTGCAGTAATTAATTATCTTTCATGTATAATTACTGCTTCTTTACATTACACTACATATTAAAGGTTTGTGTGCATGCAGGGGGCTTCTTTAAAATTTTTATGTTTATACGTTGCTTAAAAGAGGAATTTTCAGGACCAGAAGGAGCATTTTAAGAGGTGCCAAATTTCATAACATTATTGCATGTTACAAAATCACTACTATTTCAGAAACTTCACTTCCTGATTTATTATGAGCAACTAGCACGGAAATAATACTGTTAGGCCTATCTTAAAATGATAATATTTCCTAACTAAAATATGATTTGTTATGGAAATACAGATACAAATGGAGAAAAAACAGTCTACCTGTTATATCACATTACTCAACTTTATTTCTTTTACTGACCATGTGATATGTCAAACCCTCTAGCTTGAGGTCACAAGAAACATGTAGAGGAGGTGGCCGAGTGGTTTGTGTTTTGCACTCGTAACCTACTGTATGTGTCAAGAGATCGATTCCTCTCGGGTGAGGACCTGAGAATAATTACTCTTTCGATTTGAGTTTCAGGCACTAGCTATACAGTACTGTATATATAAAGCCACCGAATGTCGTAAAATACCCTCGCTGGTACCATAACAGCTGCAGTATTTGGGAATTACCCTCACTTCCCTCCCTCTGTGGCTGGGTACCAATTTGGAAGTTGTGATGTGTGTGTGTTTGAGTAGGAGTTGATGTGGGCTACGGTAACGGGCTTGATGAAGCCTGTGTTCAGTGTATGACCATAAAAAAAAAATCTGTGGCCACTGCATATATCAGCGATGAAAATGTTGATGCGGATGGTGTGGCATTACAACTACTGTACTGTACATCATATCTGAACAATATCTGGTAAATGAAGAAAACTGATCAAGATAGTTAGAGACAAGTTTTTCCACTGTAAATGCCATTTTCTGATGCAGTCAACCTCTAGTACGGTACATATGGTAGCAGTGTAAAGCTATATTTACTTGAGATTAAGGGCATCACATTAATGCATTTACAGAATACCGTAGGGGAATAAATTTACCATAACAGTACAGTACAGTACCTTGTATCTTTTCACATTTATTGCAGTGTCTTCAACCATGGCTGCTTGGTCAAAATGTTTAGTATTACACACAGCATGTGTTACTGTAGACATACATTTTATCTGAATTTCATTTACCATTGATTTTGATGACAATGCCCGAGGTAAGTATGCATGGGGTAGGGAAGAATGGGAGAGGTAATAGAAAGATGGTGGTACAGGAGTGATAATCATAGGAAAGTATATTGTCATGGGAATACAATACAATGTACAGTTGGAGAACAATATATCTGAACATTGTTTACGGCTTCTAGTAACAACGCCAGGAGTAAACACGTTAGTAATAATAAAAATTCATGAATTATAACATAATAATAACTGATAGCCTACTGGTAAATGTTGACCAACCACAGACTGTGAAACAAAAGTTAATCTTCAATTTATGAATATTTTCTCTCAGATATACAGTATTTATTCTTGGAGTTGTTGCCAGAAGCCACCAACAATGTTCAGATACTTTATTCCCTAACTGTACAGTACAGTACTATATTTCTCTGTACAGTAAATGAATTAAACTTTATGCACAAGGTTATTTTACTTTTATCTTTTCATTGACTGTACCATGTTCTTTATCAGGCATGAACCAATTTGCATGTTGAATGTGAAATATTAAGCTTCCAAACAAGCAGCATGATCTAAACATACAATAATACTGTATCTGGAAACTTCAGCTTTCTGGTAATATTTTCTCTCCTAGGTATGATCATTATTGCCCTTATACATAAACAGATGCAGAGTTTATATGGTGTTTCATGGTAGAAGTAGTGTCATTGTGTATCAAGCATAGCATGAATATTTGGGTACCACTTCAAGGTCCCAGAGCGAGTTTTAAACATGCCACTTTAAGTTGCATAACTATTTTTCTACCCCTATTCCTTCAAGATGAGAAAACCACTTGTAGGCTACCTTTTTAGAGGAACTGAAATCTTTCTTCCTTGACCCTATATTAGAAGTTCCCTCCTCTTGTCCTTCTAACCCTAATGCCCATGCTTGCCTCGTCCTTCCTTCAGTACCCAACGACAAACCAGTCTCTCTGCTAGACTCAAGAATCGTCGCCGTCCTGGTGCAACCACAACTACAACTACTACCACTCCCAGGTATACTGTACTTTAGCTGTACTCTACCTTGACTGTCTGATCCAGGTGTTACTCTACTCTTCAAAATAAAGTATTACAGGCACTGAAAATGTTTCTTTGTCTTCTATTTTTCACTCATTCAGCCAAGTCTCAGCCTTTTTACCTAATGTTTCTACAGTACATGTATATGGTTGTACTGTATATGAATAATTTCCTTATACCCTATTCTATGTTTCACTATTTCCCACCCCACTAGAACCAGATCCAGACCGAGACCCACCCGCCCATCTGTCGCAACTCGCACCCAGAACAGACGTCCAGGTGGTACACTGAGGCGTCCTGGTGGTGGACAGCGACAACGGCAACGGCCCAGGACCACCACCACCACCTCTACCATCAACCCCCTCAATACTCCTCCTCCACCCACTACTCCCAGTCCCATCTCCAGTGAGTTTGGAAACTAGTTGGGACTACTGTACATAGCATTACTCTCCTATGAATTTTCTGAGTACAGTAGGAATATTTTTTGAAGTGGGATCTGGGGTCCGCATGAAACTCCATCCAAAAATAAATATTTTTTGCCAAAAACCATTTGCTTTAAGCCTAGGTCACACATTCCCGAACTGGAGTCCGAATGCATCCCGAAGTGACTTCGGGATGCATTCGGGCATGTTCAGAGAACTTTTTCAAGGTCAAGTTTTCATCGGTATGTATTCGGTATGTATTCGGTATGCATTCGAAACGCACTTTCGAATGCATACCGAATACATACCGAAGTCATACCGAAGTCATTCCGAATCGAAACCGAAGTTTGAAATTCAAAATATAATGTGTTGTTTTCGTTCCGAAATCAAACCGAATGCAAACGGATAACATACCGAATGCAAACAGATGCCATACCGAATGCAAACCGAACCCCAACCGAAGTCTGACAGATTGTATATATAGTTGGTGTACACTATATTGTTACTATTATATTATATTATATTATATTATATTATATTATATTACTCTCTCTCTCTCTCTATCACTCTATTTATTTATTTATTCTGTGTGTGTGTATGAATGTATTATTCTCTGTGTGTGTGTGTATGTATGTATTATTCTCTGTGTGTGTGTATGTATTATTCTGTGTGTGTGTGTATGTATGTATGTATAATTCTGTGTGTGTGTGTGTGTATGTATGTATTATTCTCTCTCTCTCTCTGTGTATGTATGTATTATTCTGTGTGTGTGTGTATGTATGTATTATTCTCTGTGTGTGTGTGTATGTATGTATTATTCTGTGTGTGTGTATGTATGTATTATTCTCTCTGTGTGTGTATGTATGTATTATTCTCTGTGTGTGTGTATGTATGTATTATTCTCTCTGTGTGTGTAAGTATGTGTTATTCTCTCTCTCTCTCTCTGTATGTATGTATAATTCTCTCTCTGTGTGTGTATGTATGTATAATTCTCTGTGTGTGTGTGTGTATGTATGTATTATTCTCTCTCTGTGTGTGTGTATGTATGTATAATTATCTGTGTGTGTGTATGTATGTATAATTCTCTGTGTGTGTGTATGTATGTATAATTCTGTGTGTGTGTGTATGTATATATTATTCTCTCTCTCTGTGTATGTATGTATAATTCTCTCTCTGTGTGTGTATGTATGTATAATTCTCTGTGTGTGTGTGTGTATGTATGTATTATTCTCTGTGTGTGTGTATGTATGTATTATTCTCTCTGTGTGTGTAAGTATGTATTATTATCTGTGTGTGTGTATGTATGTATGTATGTATTCTGTGTGTGTGTGTGTGTGTGTGTGTATGTATGTATGTATGTATGCATGTATGTATGTATATGTAAGTGTATATGTGTGTGTATGATGCTACTCCCCCTCTCTCCAACGGCCAAAATTCAAACCGAATACAAACCGAATGCAAACCGAATGCAAACAGATGCCATACCGAATGTTCCGAAGTATTCCCGAATAGTTTACGAATATATCCCGATCTCTCCCCGAATTTTTGGCCATTCCGAATTGGTTCCGAATGTTTCATGCAACACCAAACATTCGGGAAGCTTTCCGATTCAATCCCGAACTTTTGCAAATGGCCCCGAACCATTCCCGAACTCTTCCCGAACTATTCCCGAACACCCCGAATCATTGCCCGAATGCATCCCGAATACAAACCGAACACACTTCGGGATGCATTCGGACTCGAGTTCGGGTATGTGTGACCCTAGTATTAGGGTTTTCATTTGTCACTCCAGCCTGTGTCCTTCTCTATAAAGTCTCATCCGATCCTCACATTAAATTGGTTGCTCGTCTTTGCTGAGATGGATTGCACAAACAATTTATGCTGGTAACAAATCTAATACTGTATGATACGATATTTACACTTGGAAGAAAGACCTGTTTTGTTGATGACTTTACTGATACATATGTTTTGACATGCTGTACAGTATATTACAGTAGTTTTAATTACAAATATAATATACAACCTTTATTATGTAATGACTAGTCTGTTAAATTATTGTTATCTATGTACAGTATACTGTCACTGATTTTTGTATAATGAATTTTTATTATCTACCAAATTTCCCTTTACATATGGTTACTGTTGTAAGCAATATATTTGATAGAGAAAACCTCTGGGAGATGATATTACTCCACCGTATTGTCTCGCTTTTATACAGTCCGACATTGGATTGACAGAGTTTTTAAGGATCTTTCAGAATTAGTCTACCATGTTCAAATCTTGTAACTGATACAATAGCTATATGAGAAGTGTGGTAGAAAGTTTATGATAATATTACATTGCAGGTTTCACATGCAAGAGGGAAGGCTTCCACCCCAACCCTGATGATTGCCACAAGTACTATTGGTGTCTGGATTCAGGAGCTTCAGGTCTTGGCATTGTAGCCCATGCTTTCACCTGCCCCTCAGGTCTGTTATTTCCCCTACTAATGGTATATAGTTACCAAAGGCTATTCAAGTAGAGCAACATTACTACATTATGAGTAATGTGATCTTAAATATGGGCATCATCCATATTGCAGTGTTTATATGTTGCATTGTTTACAAGTTGTGTAAAATTTTGGTGTAATTTGCTTGGATTGCATCACATTTTTCAAAAAGCTAAGAAATTTGATGAGGGTTACCTGTACATTTTTGTCATGTGAAAAAAACACTTGAGTACTGTATCAACCGTACCACTTTGTTGGTGTCTCTTAACTTAACTCTATCACATCCCTTGCCTCACCATACCAGCATCTTATTCATGCCTTGCCTCACCATATGTACTGCCATCTTATTTGTTCCTAACATCACCATACCAGTAACATATTCATTCATAGCCTCACCATACCTCTTTCCTTTCAGACTTGGTGTTCAACAAGGTGATTGATGGCTGTGACCACCCAACAAGAACCAAGTGCTCAACAGAGAAGAGGAGCCGAGGTGGAGCAAGTGCCACCACCCCAGCCTCCGGGACCACCATTCCCACCACCACTGAGATTCCAGTTGACTACTCCTATTATGACGAGGCCCAGGCTGCTGCTGAGGAGGAGGAATATTACACTGACTATGACTACTATAACTATAATTTTGAGGATGAAACTGTAGCAGATGAGGTTCCCAACACAGTCAGTAGTGGGTGAGTTTTATAGAAAGAGTACATTTTGTTTCTTATAATTATGTTAAAGGAAAAACAATATTTATCAAAGTAATGCTCCCTCATGTGTAATGATTACTATATGTACACATACTATACCTATTCACTGTGTCATAATGAGTAGCCTGCCATTTTATGAACATCCAAACTTGCAACAAAATATTTGTTGATAAATAAAAATTACTTTACAGTACATACAGTACTTTCTTACAAACATGAGTACAGTGTAGTGTGTTGTATTTGTGGATGATGATTGGATATCATGTCATTTTGCTGGTCATATAGTTGGTTGGAACAGTTTACCCTTACCTATCTTTTCCCCTTACTATTACTGTACTTATTCTCCCATACTCCTTCAAATGCTGGGCCAAGGCACCTCAAATATAATATACGATTTTGAAACTCTCACTATTTCACTGATAAGGATATTTAGCAGGCTTCTTGCCATTTGTCCTCACCTTTGTCACTGTGGAAAAATAAACTGTTGCTTGCCTATGTCTAATCATAATTAAAAAAAAAAAAAAAAAAAAAAAAAAAAAAAAAATGGTCACTGGTCATGTTTCACTTTCAACTCAACTCCTTGGACTACTACAGACGCCAGAACTCAGGAGGAAACCAATTTACAAGGGATCCAGCCACTGAGACACCAGAGTCCAGTGGGGGACAAAGGGACTCGACCTCTTCATCAGGCAGACTGGGAGGACGAACTCGACCTCAGTACAGCTCCATTAGCAGGGATAGGTACAGTACATCAACTAGTCCATTGTCAGTAGGAAACCAATTGTCTAGCATTAAGGGAAATAAAAATTAGTTTTACAATATATTACTGGAATGGTTTGGACACTTCTTCAGACCCAAGTCACTCTCTTTCATTTTATCAACAATCCCTCTTTTTCTTCCAATTTTTTTGTGCTTGCTATCCCACCTCTCTGTCTCCTTCTTCCTTGAGGTACAAGATCTTTCTGCCTAATACAATCATAATATATGGGACAGATACTCTGCAAATTTAATTAGCCATTGAGATCTAATGCCAGAGCCAGTGTATTTGTAACAGAAGGTAGGTACTGTAGTTAAAGTAAATAATATTGACATTGATTTTCTAAATAAAGATTGAGACAATTCCATAATACAGTAGACCCATTAAATTTTTAATGGAAAGTATTGCCAGTGATAGAGCAATTGAAATCTTAACAGAAGCCAGAGTCCTGCTGAACCAGCTAGAGATGAGGTGAGCACAGGGCAACGCGGGGGAGGGAGCCGTAGGACCGACTCCCGGCCCCAATACACTACCATCAACCGCCCAAGACCCTCCACAACACGAGATGAGACGGCAGCTGGGCAGGATGAAGTGGGAGAAGCACGTGAGGTGGGAGGCACAACAGGACGTAGGCAGTATGTCACCATTGAGAGGCAGCGTCCAGCCACCAGAGGTGCAGTTGTGGCCAAATGTTTTCTTGATCTTTTCTTTTAGCATTCATATGTAAATTGGATTATACATGAAATATTGTATAAATACAGGTCTTGTAGGCATACTGTATAAGCCTACTGGTACAGTAGGTTTGCCTATTGCTCACCTATTTGGGCAGCAGAGGTGCTCGTGTGTTAGGAAATTGCTTTGTATGAATACATCTTCATATGGGGAAAATTACTAAAGGATGGCAATATTCAGGGTTCAGTTCAGTACAGTACAGTATTTGGTAATTGTGATTTACTTATGAGTCACAGTAACAATGAATATAAGTTCATACCAAAGAAATAGTACTGTACTGTAGTACAGAAACACACTACAAGTGAGAGATATGGTTTAAAGGTGACTGTGACACCATATTAGGGTCCTGCTGTACCTCTCAAGGTCACACCACTACTACCTTCACCTGCCACCACTCCCACTAGCATTGTGTTCATTTCATCCATAAAGCCTTCAAAATCAAGAAAGGACACAACTGAACGCATAATGAAGATAGCAAGATACTGCTCCTTTAAAATGTATGCTGGGTTACTGGCATGACTTCGCCCGTTGAGAACAAAAGCACCATAACTCCTCATAATCTGCATTATTGCCTCCCTGTTTTTCCATATTGTATGTACAGTAGACTTTGCCAGCCCAAACTCTTTGCCATTCGACATGTATCCGATTCCCTCCTTTTTCTTAATCCTTTAAAACAGAATCGTGTTGATCGATGCACTTGATATCAAGCATGGGCTACAAGCGAGCTCACGGGCTTCGATGGAGTATGGGCTACAAAAAATTGCTTGAGCTATATACAGCCATGGCAATGGTAGCACTGGAAAGGCCTGGGCTAGAACTAGGGGACTGACTATAGTAACACCAAAGAGTATAGAAGGTACATTCCATACTCTTTGGTAACACTACCTCCACCCTGTGTGGGCTGAGCTTAGATCACCCCATACTCCACCCACCTCAATCCTTCCCCACTAAAAAAATAAAATGGCCTTGTTTTGCGGCTGTGGGAGTAACTCTCAATTAATATATGTGGTCTTTAGTTAATCACCTGAAGCTTCAGATTGTATAACAGGAATTTCTTCTTACATTGAACCTTTGGTTGGTAGGGTGTAGGGTTGGGAGTTAACAAGTCTGTGATCATGGAACGGTGGGTACACAAGACACGAGGGAACGGAAACGTGCTTGGTGGAAGCTTCACACATAAGATAATAAAAGGTGCTGATTTGGGGTTCATCATGCAATAGGTGAATCATGCATTGAGAACACACACAATAGGGGAACCTACTATACTGTATTACTCTTTTCGTGCTTATAAGCCTCATTTCATTAGTTTCTTGTATATCAATTGCTTGTATAATGGGACTTGTAACCCCACAACAAGGTTCTGTACGATATCCACTAGTTAGCTCTTTAAAACTTTATATTGTACAGTATTGTAAATTAAAACTTAGAAATTGGTGGGTACAGTATTTCATAGCTTCTGCTTACATCTTTCAACACCAGGTGAGGCAGAGGCAGAAGTAGCAGGTGATGAAACCGGGGTGCAAGCAGGAGGAGGCCGGGAATACGTAACCATCGAGAGGCAGAGACCAGCCAGCAGGGGCACGGTAGCAGATGAACCCCTGGGGTCTACCGAGCCGACACTACAGTATGTGACAATTGACAGGTCTCGCACCAGGACCACCACCCCTTCTGCACCCACTTCCACACCTTCCACTCTTTCCCTCTCTGAGACAACCACTAGTCCAGCACAAGGTTTAGAGGAAAAGACATCTA
The DNA here is from genome assembly GCA_034508575.1 of Petrolisthes manimaculis. Lineage (NCBI taxonomy): Eukaryota > Metazoa > Arthropoda > Malacostraca > Decapoda > Porcellanidae > Petrolisthes > Petrolisthes manimaculis. Next base: position 162,797 of record JAWZYT010001271.1, on the reverse strand, counting down.
CTCTCAGGTACCACTTTTTTCCTGAATTCTTTCACTTCCTGGGCCTCCTGCTGCTGGCATTATTTATGCTACATTAAAAGTCACTGTTGTTATAAAATCTGCTGTGTGTGCATGCATTTTCATTGCCACTTTAATCTTTTCTATTGTTTGTAACTTCATTTGGTAAAGGTGCATAGGCCATACAGTACATCTGACTTTTTAAGCCTCTATCACACGGGGCATTTCATCAGACTGTTTCACCCAACTTGTCTTTTCGTCGGACCAGTTTTTCCAACCTGAAGGTCATTTCGTTGGATCAAATGCGCTCCCCAGGTTTGATGAAATGTTACAAAAAGTGGCGCATTTCACCCAACTTCCTTGGAGTAAAAAATATGTCTACAGTATAATTTTTCTCTTCATAAAAAATATTGAAAGCAGTTGATAAGTATTGATATACCGTAGATACCATCACATACTGTATATTATAAGAAATTATATACTGTACATAAGAATATATTGTTATGCGTTATATTTATTTAAGTCATATATGATGCTGATATGATTATGTGTAGAAAGCAAACATTGGCCCACATTCTTCCAACTTTCCAGATGACATAAACCAGTAATATTTCATTGAAATTGCCTTTATAAAAAAAGTGAGGAACGAGTCAGTGCTATGGGACACTACAATGACTACATAATAGTACTTATCCTAATTATTTACATTGGAGACGGTTGGACGAATAGCAAGAGTTGCGCGAATATGTCTGCTAGGGATGTTTTTAAGTTCGGCGAACTGGTTATACCAAACGACTGTTTAGTTGGGTGAAACTGTCTGACAAGATGCCCCGTGTGATAGGGGCTTTAGCTTCTGATTACTCGTGTGTCTGTCATGGGTTGAACTGTCATCGGTTGAACTGTCATGGGTGTGGTGTTTAAACTTTGGTTGTTGGTTTATACTCTAATATTTTGAGAGATTAGATATGAGTACAATACTGTAATATCGTTTATTGTTTGCTATCACATAAAAGCTAGTCATTGTTAGTGCTGTATTATGTAGTTGTAAATGCATTGATCCTTTTCTAATTTGCTTGATAATCTTGCATCCACCTTCATATTCCTTCTTGGCATTAATGTAGTTCAGACTGGTATTAGTTTCTGTTACTGTACTCCTTGAAAATTGGGATTTTATTCCTTACAGAGTAGACCTCAGGCTTAGAGAGTTAAAACTATCTTTACTAACCCAGTTACAACTAAATAATGGGTTCAAGATTTCTAACTCAGTGTGTAACTTTGTTTACATGCACCCTTAACTATCTTTAAATGTTTCTCTCTAGTGATATTAGTTTGTTGTTATAAGCAACATTTTGATTGCATATGTCTCTGAACTCACTCTGAATTGAATGTCTGTACTGTAGTGTGATTTTAGTCCAGTTTTGTTGTCTGCATTATAAAGTAACCTGTCTTAAGATTTTCCTCACTTGGATAAGATGAATAATAACTTTAAATAAATAATTCAATTGCTCAAGGTTTAATGTGTAGCAGCAGCACTAATAGTAGTAATAGTAGTAGTAGCTTGAAAAGTATAATTTCAGTCATAGCTTTTATCATAGTGAACACAGGGATATCTTTGATATATGTATTGCTATACAGTATATAGGGTAACCATGAGTATTTGACAGATATGTAACACTGGAACGCAGTCGTCCAGCCCTTGCCACCATCCCTGAGGAAACCACACCAACTCCCCCAGAGGAAACAACTGAAACCAGCGTGCCTGTAAGTCTGCCCCCTGTCAGCTACCGGCCACTGGTGTTGCGTCCTCAGCTCACCCTCAAGTCCACTCCTTCTCACAATATTCGGGAGAATCTGTTGCATGAGGGAGTTGCTGAGACTTCATCTGTTTCGACCCCTACTCCAGCCGGGTCATCTCCTCCCAGCGCCCAGGAGGCTACTGTGGAGGGGGTCACTCTGCCTACAGAGGGGGAGGTGGAGGCCTTGCACACTGACCAACTTGACCTAATTGAACTAACACAACCCATCCCCCAGTCCCAGTCTCACCCCACTCACCACCGTCACACACCTCAACTTGACACTGATAGTTCACCCGATGTAGCTTTCAACTTGGTGACTCATCGTGCTCGAGTCAACCAGGGAGGTCTTCGTATAGCTAGCCATCGTCTCGTACCCACCAGGGTTGTCACCGATACTCAGCCTAGAGGTGGTAACCGAAGTCGAGGTGCTCAGAGAAATAACTTCATTGCTAATTTGGCTCCACCCGAGATACGACCCGCCCCAGCCAATGTGTTACCCGAACTAAAACCAGTCAGAATTAACCCAGAGTTTTCACTTGCCAGAGATAGATTACCTGTACCTGAGATCAAACTCTCACCTGAAATCAAACTTATACCTGAAGTAAATCTTAGACCAGAAATCAAACATAGACTTGAGGAAGTCCACCATACAACAGAGATTAGTCCTGCACCTGAGGTAGTTAGATTTGCCCCAAAAATCACTCCATCACTTGATATTAGCTCAGACCCTCAAGTATTTCATAAACTTGAATCTGGTCTTTCCTCTGAGTTACACACTACTTCTAGGGTTTCATTTGCTAATACCAATAAACAAACACATGCCTCTGAAGTAACACATGCCCATGAAGTTACTCCTGCACCTGAAGTAACACATACTCCTAAAGTAACAAGTGTCCCTGAAATAACAAATGTCCCTGAAGAAGTCACACTTGTCCCTGAAGTAACAAATGTCCCTGAAGTAACAAATGTCCCTGAAGTAACAAATGTCCCTGAAGTAACAAATGTCCCTGAAGTAACACATACCCCTGAAGTAACACATACCCCTGAAGTAACAGATGCCCCTGAAGTCACACTTGTCCCTGAAGTAACAAATGTCCCTGATGTCAAACCTGTCTATAAGGTGACACCAGCCAGGGAGGTAAGGCCTACTCATAGACTTCCTATCAAGGCCATATCTCCCCAAGGTATCACACCTACTTCTCAGGTCACATCTACTCGTAGGGTGAGACCAACCTCTGAGACACACTCTAATACTAGATCTAGAGTCCAGTCTGTCAAGGAAGGCAAGTTAGTCTTGGAAGCCAACCCTGTTTTATTAGAGTCCAGACCAACTCAACATGTCAATGAAGCTAAGCCTGGTGTGGATACAAAGCCTGTTTTTGAAACCACATCTGGTTTGGAAGTGAAGCCTACCATGAAACCTAAGCTTGTCGTGGAAAGGAAACCTGCCCCAGAGGTCAAATTTGCTCTTGAGGTCAAGCCTCTTCCTGAGACTGAGCAGGCCCCAGACGTCACATTTGTCTTGGAGGTCAAACCAATACCAGAAGGTAAGACTGACTCTGAGGACAATCCTATGTCAGAGGTCACACCAATCATTGAGGTCAAGCCAGTCTCAGAGGTCACACCTGTCACTGAGGTCAAGTCAGTCTTAGAAATAAAGACTACCTCAGAGATCAAACCTGTATTAGAGGTAAAGTCTGTCTCAGAGGACAAGCCTTCCTCAGTTGTCAAACATACTGCTAAAACAGTACCTTCAAAGGCTACCCCTAGCCAAGCAACAAGAATGACAAGCCGAGGTCAAAGTAATTTACGATCCAGAGGTCAGGCACGAGGTCAGTCACGAGGTCAGGCACGAGGTCAGGCACAAGGTCGGGCACAAGGTCAGGCACAAGGTCAGGCACAAGGTCGGGCACGAGGTCGAGCAATTATTCCGTCTAGACCGCGGGTACGTATTCATTCGAGGGGGCGGGTACGTGCGCGGCCAAATGCAGTGTTACGAGGGCAGGCACGTGGTAATCACCGTCTAACACACTCCAATACTCTCTCACCTCAGGACACCACCACCACCACCACCACCACCACCACCACCACCACCACTGCCAGTCCTTTCACTCATGGCTCTCAGTTTTCACATGATACACACCAGGCCTCTATGGAGCATGCCACACCTCAAACTACTTTTCCACAGACCAACACAGGTGCCATTGTACCAGAAACAACAGTAAACATTCCACAGATCACTACACAAGCCACTGAGCCACAAGTCATTACACAAGCCAATGAGCCACAAATCACTACACAAGCAACTGAGCCACAGGTCACTACACAAACCACTGAGCCACAAGTCACTACACAAGCCACAGAGCCACAAGTCACTACACAAAGCACCGTGCCACAAGTCACTACACAAACCACTGAGCCACAAGTCACTACACGAACCACAGAGCCACAAGTCACTACACAAACCACTAAGCCACAAGTCACTACACAAACCACCGAGCCACAGGTCATTACAGAAGCTGAGTTGGTGGTTACAGAGAGAGATGTGATAGCCTCACTTGACACAGTTACAGAACATGACACCATTAGTACAAAAAGTGGGCAAATGACTGGCATTGGTACCATGACACACATTGATTCCCAAACACACATTATTGACATAGGGCTGGGTGATGGTATTGTAGATGGCAGTAATAGACCCCAAGCAGATGACATGACAAAAATTGATAATATGACACATGATATTGACATGGCAAAAACTAATGACATGCCAAAAACTGAAGACATGACAGAGGCTCCTGCTATGTTGAAAGATATGGATGATGTTGGTGCGGATGATAGGATAATAACCAATACCAGAACATTAGGTGGTGGTATGACATTGGCTGATGATGTGGTTACATCTGAGGACAGTACCAGGGCTTCTAATATGGTAAGGGCTGATGACACAATAAAGACTACTGACATGGTAATGGCTGGCTTTTTGACAACAGTCTCTGATACTGTAACAGCTAGTGACATTGCAAAGGCTGCTGACATAATACATGAGGATACAGCAAAGGTTAATGATGGAACACATGATAGTGACACGACACAGACTGGTGAAGGGAATCCTGTTGACTCATCAAATACTCCTCATACCATACAAACTATACAAACACATTCAGTACATCCAGATGAAAAGACACATCAGGTACAAGAGCTTGACAATGTCTCAACACAATCTGAGTTTGTTCCACACATTATTGGCAACCATCTTAATGGTCGCAAAACACTAGTGATCATTCCACCAGAGGGACAGTTTAAACTTCAGCAAGTCACTAACTCGGCCTCCCTTTCCCAGTCTCCCACCTCTGCCTCCCCTTCCCCTCTTATTACCCATACCTCCCCTGGGACCCCCTCTACCTCCCTGGTTGAGTCCACCCAGGGTGTTTTACTGGAGAGAGACAGTGCCCAGGTGACCAGCCCACAGGAGGCAGAAACAACTCAGTTTCAACACAATCCTGTCACTAGCTCTCCTCATCTAACAGCGCCTGGGGCTCTCTTTCCTGTATCTTCAGGGGATCTTTTGCATGCCTCTCGTGGGACCCCTGAGGATGGTTCTCTCCAGGTAGTGCATGACAACTCTGCAGATGTGCATGGTCGGGCAACTCACCAGGAGGAAGAGAAGGCTGCCCACAACCTGCATGGTGTCCCTTTCTCCCCTCAGGCCTTCTTCCCTACTCCTGCCATGGCCAGGCCTGGGGACGATGCCCTGCTTGAGGATTATTATTACTACGACGACGACTACCTGCATGGCAACCTTGATTCTCCAAGCCCCGATTACTCTCACTCTCCCTCCTCACAGACACCTACACATATTACCACAACCACACCAGCTCCAACCACTTCTACAACTACAACCACCACCACTCCCATACCCACAACAACAACAACAACAACAACAGAAGAATCTTCTCCCACATATACAGCAAGACCCACACCAACACTATCTCAGGACAGGGATAGCACCTTGGGGTTGTCTAGAGGCAGCGAGAGCCATGGGTTGTCGTTCTCTTCCCGTGCCCACCTCCCTATCATGCCCCTACATCACCTAGCTGAGGTAGATGACGTGTCTTTGGGAGGGAGGGAGCACGAGACAGAAGTGAACCCAGTGACTCCTGCTGTGTCTGGCCTGCCCCATATCCCAAGTCCACAAGACACACCAGAAAGGAGGCGAGTGGTGGTTAGAAAGAGAATTGAGAGCGACGCATCTCCTGTCCAAGTAAATATCCCTCTTTTTCTTCCATGTGGTGATGGGTGTAGTGTGTATGTAGTGTGCATAGTGTTGCGGACTGTATATACATATCCTATACACAACTTCCTTTTCTCACCTGCACTGGATCTTGCACAGGTTTCTTTCCGGTTGTAAAAACATTGTACATATAGGTATCTTATATGTTGTTAAGTAGTTAGATACTGACCTTAATATAAGGCTGTGTATTCATGTGTTTGTTGGGAGCGTGTAGAGCACACCTCACACACAGACACATTCCAACACACTGGCCAATTACACATAAGTTTAACTTTCACTGTAGTCCAGCACCAGTCACTGCCTGCCAGTTGTGATCCTCAGTTAATTACTCACAAAGTTACCAGCAGCATGACAGTTGTCATTAATGTCTCATCATAACCAAAAGAATAACATGTGACCCCGCAACTCATGACCGAAAAAAAAGGCGACCTCAGACGGCCTCACTCATGACCTGACCTTATGGACTCGAGACAGACCTGCTCTCTCTTTCAGGATACGATGTGGGGAGGTGCTAGGTGTGAGGGGTCAACTGGGGGACAGGCTGGTGTTGTCCCAGGCCTGCTCTCCCTCTGTTCACTGATCGTTCTCCAGCTTGTATGGTATAAATGATCACGCTTTCTTCCAGATCCATGAGTGACGCATTGTGGGTAAGATCAAATTGTGTGCTTTGTGACTTCAAGTTCTCTTATTTAATATTCATTAATTTTCATATTATCCATCCCCAACCCCTCCCTCCGATTCCATACCATGGTTGCCTCAATGATTACAGGCAAAAAGAAATTCCTTCAGCTGTCATTCACTATATCACAGATGAAATGGCAAAATGGTCACTGCCCACCGTGACAGAAGTGTATAATAAAAGTACTGTAATACCAGCCATGTATCATTAGTAAAACTTGAGTCATAGTCGTAAGAATATGTAAATTGGGGTACAGTATTCATATACAGTACTGATCATTGAATGTCATGTTTATTACCGGTACTAATAATATTAAATTGAACAGACTGCCAAGGACACGGGTGATGTAGCGGCATTTAGGTTCAAAATGTAAAGTAAAAAAGCAGTAGTTGGAGTGTGGCAAATATACCATACTGTACTGTGTCTCAGAATGTCATCCAAGTAATAGAAGGGTTGGTGCTCAAAATTTGTCTATGAAACATTTTTGACCATGTTGGTATATTACATACGATGTGGATCAAGGACTTGTAATGTAAATTATCAAGAATCTCATCATTTGGGATGACATAGTTGTCAGGACTGAAGTTATTACAGTATGGAACAACTGTATGTTCAAGCTGATGTGGAATTATATTTCTGCTCTGTCAGTTGTGCAAATTCAACAAAACTCATTATTTTTATGTCAGATTTCACTCAACTGAAGTAAGTGATGAAGTCTTGATAAATCTTTACTAATTTTTAGCAATTATCACCTGGCAGCTAGTGTTACACAGTCTATACTGTACGTTAATTATGATAACACCAAAGACTACTCAAGTTAGGAAAACACAAGCGCCTCCCTGACTCAGACGACAAGTGTACAGTACTAATGTTGCTTCTTGAGTTAGGTAGGTTGACTACTCATATACACTACATTTGAGGTAACAAATCTCACCAAATTTCCATAAGCTATGTGCAATGGGTTTCAGAGCAAATTAATGCTGATACAGTATATAACTCCTTCATATTCATCACACTACATACCATACAAATTTACTTGCCCTTATTATATATATGGGACTTGGCAGTTTGTGCCACAATGTGGCAAAAACCTTCCAGGATTCCGGCCTTTCCAAAGGTACCAATTTTAAAGGGGTCCAGTGAGTGCTGTCAACAGGTACAACAAACAAACAAATAAACAAACAGACAAACATTTTCTATTTGCTAATAGAGAGAGATGGTCTTTTTAAAGCTACTATATGCCTCTACTTTCTCCACCACTTACAGTACCATGTATGTATGGCTGAAGACAGAACTTAAAACGAATAGTTGATGATGCTTGGCAGACCTCATGAATAATAGTAAACATTTAGGAATTAATTAGTGATCATTATTATTTTCTTAGTCTAGATACTGAAATGAAAGTTTTGTAAGGTAGTTACTAAGCAGTTACAAAGGTAGTAAACCCTTCTTAGAATTTCACAACTGCTCTCAAAAATGCCAACAATCACCAATCATTTGGAACAAGATTATTGTATCTGTCCTTATATTCACCTTCAGCACTTTCACCACTAGGTAGGCCTATGTATTTCCTGGACCCTTTGACTCATTTGGTGATTAGGTTGTGGACTTGGATTATGACTTGTGATCTGATTGACCAACTTGGTTCACAAACGTGTGCCTCAACTTGGTGAAGTGGACTGTCAGTAAAATGGACTCCCTTCTTGCAGCTGTCTTATCTTCCAACAGGACGTGTGTCTCTGGGATGAATGCTCTGTTGTGATATTCATGTTATTTTTGTTTGTCTTGTTGCTGTCCAATATGTATGAAAAGAAACATTTTTTTTTCTAACTTATTTCATAAACATGTTTATGTATCATAAATGCAACACATTGGTACCCTGATATAATGATATGTAATTTAAGCCTAATAGAATATGGTTACAAATTGAATAGAGTATCTATTGCAATAAATCCAGTAAAAGGCTACATAACCTCAGAGTAATGTAGGAATGAAAGAATCAGTGAAAATCATTATTCCTGTGATTTCAGTCCCGCAGCCCAGTAAGGATCAGGGTGCCCACCTCAACTTCCCCACGCCCTACCCCACCCCGGAGCTTCGTCCGTTCCCGCCCCACCACCCGCCAGCAGCAGGACACCCCACAGACGACTACCCGGCGACGTATCACTCGTCCCAGGATAGGAGGTGCTCCACGCCCAACACGCCCACAACCAGAAACTTCCCAGCCCGTCCGTTCCTTCCTGGATACCACCCCTACCCGCCCCAGTCGTCTACGCCCAACCCCAGTGGAACCAGAGGAACCCCGTCCCAGTCCCCGTCCAATTATTAGTACAGTTGCCCCAGTTAGCAGTCCTACCACTCTTCCTCCTGTCACAGAGGATCCAGTCACAGTTGTTGATTACGATATCTTTGCAGACACCACCATTGCTCCTGACATTTCCCTTGCCACAGTTTTCCCTCCACCTCTCCCTACTACACCTGCTCCTCATCCCTTCCTCACTACTACCCTTGCTCCCAGACCTCACCCCACCACTCCTGCTGCTACTCCTCTCCCCACACTCCGTCCACGTCCAACACCCCGTCCACGCCCAACACCCCGTCCACGTCCAACACCCCGTCCACGCCCAACACCCCGTCCACGCCCAACACCCCGTCCACGCCCCACTCCTCGGCCACAACCTCCTTCTACCCGTCCCCCTCCCCCTCCTCGTAGCTCTCGCCCCTCATTCTCCCCCACCACTCGTCCTGTCCAGATCCCTGCAGCTCCAGGGAGACCAGCTGCATCAGCCATTCTGGATGCCAATGACTACTATGACTACTACTATGAGGATCTTGATGGGGCCCTTACTGGTACATTAGGACAGCTAGCTACCCTGACAGAGAAGGCAGTGCTAATGGCTGATGGCTCTGTCACTTGCTATGATACGGGCTACTTTGCTCATCCTGACTCATGCAAGAAATTCATCTCGTGTTCCAAGACCGTACGAGGGATGGTACGAGGTTGGGTGTACACCTGCCCACAGCAACTTGTTTTTGATCCTGTGGGAGGAATGTGTAACTGGGCTGAGGCTGTTGACTGTGGCAATGCCAAGTAAGCTGAGTAACAAAGTCAACAGGAAACGCCCACTCCTACATTCATGGTCCTCAGGCAGGAATCATGAAGAAACAGGTGTAAGGCATTTTTTAATATGAAGCATATTTTTCATTACAAGAGATTGAAATCAGTCAATAAGATGAATGTATTGTTCTGTACAGTTTGTATTACAAACTTGAGTGTAGTGAATGTATAAAGTAATGTTATACGGTAGTAGGAAGTGTATTGTCAACAATAATTAGAGTGGAGATTTTTCATTAACTTGCTACATCATATATAAAATTTAGTGAAAAACATTAGTAGGAAACTATTGTATAATTAGATGTAGGATTTTAATGTACTGTAGTTCATCTGAGGTGAAATTGGTAATATTGTAAATAAGTATAATACTTACTAGTGAGCATGTTATTCATTTACTAGACTAAAATGTACTGTAGTAAATTTGATCATCAGCAGGAGTTAGACCAAATTTATGGTACAAATCATGACTACCAGTTTTATAGCAATCAGTGTAATTCCTCTTAGTAGGAGTGCTATGCCATATGCCCCTGTGCAAAGTGTTGAAATAATAATAAAATTTAGCAATGGTTGCTCATACAGTATAAGCCTTCTTGAGGTGGTATCACACTGGGTAGATGTCCCTCAACTTCTTTACAACATTAACACCAAAATCTTCTGGAGTTTCAAACAAAAGGGAGCTGGTGTATAATGCAGAATGCATTAAATGTAATATCAATTTGAAAAAATTGAGGGAAACGATTCTGTTGTGATGTCATGCCAAATGTTGTATTTTTTAGTAATTTCCACTGTAAACTCATACTGATGAGTGTATTTTAGTTTTGTTAATTGTGTGATTGGGTATGTGTGTGGTTGTGCGAGATATGTTTTTCACATTGAAAGTGAAGCAAGTGATTTTATAAGTATATTAGGGTTCATATGAAAGCCCTACAAATATGGTGTATATAGAATTTTATAAATAATATCCATCGATGAATAAATGCATTTTATTCCTACTTTAGTGAAAATACGGATGACTTGGTGAATGCAGTGAGTTGGGTCCCATTGAAACTATCAGCCTTCACTGAACCCTTTGAAAAGTACCTGGTCAAGCAGTCTAGGCCCTATGTGTGGGTGGTAGGTATAGGTGGTGGGGTACACTGGTGTGGAACCTGCCATCAGTGCCAGGAACTGCTCCATCTAGTATCACAAGTCAGAAATGTAAGCTCATCTGTATATTATGTGGACATGTTTATATATTGGTAAAGTTTATTTTATACTGTATAATGGGAATGTGGGTGGCTTGCATCCCCATCTGCAGAACCTTTGACTGTTTTAATTCTACCACTTTAGTCTCCCTAGTTCTACTGTTACCTAGGTCCCTAGCCTCTAGGATATAGGGCTTTCCAAGCTGAACTAATTGTAAATATGTTCTAGAACCTAAATTTTATTTCTTCAATACTAATTATGATAATGTAGCCTATGAGCTATAGAGACATTATTCAGCTTACAATTGAACTACTGATAAGAGCAGAATAATAGTTATGATCTGCTTTTAGTATTTCCTTAACTCCTCCAAAACCATTGCCAGCCTACCAGGTACAGTATTATCATTAAACTTTCAGGGAAGTTTCCTACGAGTTACAACTTTAATTATACTTTTTTTTTTATATTTTATACTTTTGAGGTAAAAAGAGAAATTCTGCTGGTGAAGGTTAGAGACCCTATATAGGGTCTCTAGTGAAGGTGTGGTAAAAAATGGAAATTTCTGATGTTGGTGAAGCTGAGGAAGAAAAGGGAAAATTTCTGATGTTGAAGTTGAGGTAAAAAAAAAAGGGGACTATTTCTGCTGATATTGTTGAAGCTGAAGAATAAAATGGATAACATTCTGTTGTTGTTGAAGCCGTGGTAAAAAAAAAAAAAAAAGGGGAATATTTCTGTTGAAGTTGGGGTAATTTTGCCTAGGGGATCTGGCTATACTGGCTGATTACTGGCTACACTGGCTGGAAACTGGCTACACTGGCTGAAAAACTGGCTACACTGGCTGCACAATAACAACACTATTGAAAAACCCGCGCCCCTTGAAGGACCTGACCTGCTGCTGTTCAACCAAAGCTGTATAATATTTCAGGCTAAAATAAGGCTTTACAGTGATTGAAGGTAATATGTTTCATGTTATTAGAGTACCAGATGAAGTAGAGATGTATGTCGTGTGTATGATTAGTAATATAGATGTGTATGTTGTGTGTATGATTAGTAATATAGATGTATGTCGTGTGTATGATTAGTAATATAGATGTATGTTGTGTGTATGATTAGTAATATAGATGTATGTTGTGTGTATGATTAGTAATATAGATGTATGTTGTGTGTATGATTAGTAATATAGATGTATGTTGTGTGTATGATTAGTAATATAGATGTATGTTGTGTGTATGATTAGTAATATAGATGTATGTCGTGTGTATGATTAGTAATATATGGCCAGTAAATTATGTTATAGGATTTATTTGAGCTTTTTCATGTTTTATTTTTGGTAAATATTGAAAAAATTACCGTTATTGCCTACGGTTTTCTTACCTTCATTACCCACTAATTTAGACCATTCTAGGACTTCAGTATTTATTGAAAGAATTACCATTTGCAGCAGTGTTGCCAGATCTGGCTGGGTTCCAGTATTTTGCCCCTGTTATTTATTGTACTTTATCCGATTATATCCCTGTAGTTTGCCCAGGTTAGGTCCCGGTAGTCTGAGGCGGTCTAGGTTAGGTCAGGTCAGGTCAGGTAAAGTCAGGTTAATTTCTAAATGGGTCATTTGTGGAGGATGTGCCATAGAAGTAAAATAGTCTTAGAATGGTCTAAATAAGTGGGTAATGAAGGTAGAAAAAGCATCCGCAATAACGGTAATTCATTCAATATTTACCAAAAAAACTAGCAAAGTACAAGAAATGACAGGGGCAAAATACTGGGACCTAGCCAGATCTGGCAACACTGCTAAAAAATGGTAAATCTTCAAATAAATACCGTATTAGTCAAGCGTTTGTCCATAATCACTCCCATTAATACTTTTCTGTTGAATATAATTCTTGATACATACACGTCATATACTTATTGGGTATTTCTTAACATGAAACTGTCGGTTCTGGTATAATAATATCAATTCAAGATGGCCACCAAATATTTACATTTAGGCCCTGTATTTTGCTAAGGTTAGGTCTCGGTAGTTTTCTGCAGTCCTTATTAGGTTAGGTGAGGTGTACCTAATTCTATCTCCCCTTAATTCCTCCATCCACAAACTGGTAGGGACTTGCCAGATGAAATAATTATATTGTACATATTGTTTATGGGTATACACTTTCCTCTCTTTTTATGCAAGTTTAAATTATGCGAATTTGAAATAGTGCGTATCATGAAAAAAATTAAATAAATGCAATTTACACGAACTCTTAAAATAACAGGAACAAGGAGGCTCCATTTTCAAGTTAAAGTACCATTATTTCTTATGGAAATGTACAATTTACTTTATGCAAAATTCACTTTATGAGACCCCTTCAGGAACCTAACCTACCATAAAAAAAGAAGAGGGTATACTAATAATTGGTTATTGTATACCTTCTTTTTGCCATAGAAATATTCAATACTATTTTAGAAACTTTTAAATACGGTACTGTAGTAAACGATATGTAGGCATAAGTAATAAAAGGAACCTAATACAGTTAAATCGGCTGTAAACATACGAAGACGACCTCTCACGTTTACTCTTCACATTTTATATTTAATTTATTTGATTTTGAGTCATAATCTGTCACTACACATGTACAGTATATACGTACAGGCATTTTAAAAAATATATTACAAAGTAAGAACGTGTACACTGGCTGAGTTTGAATTGTGTACTGACTCTGGCAGCAGTTATACCAAGTCTTAATAATTGTAGGTAATATATTTAAGTACTAGCTTGGCATTGCACAAATAGTAAATCACTTGCTCAGTAATATTAGCAAGTAATATACCAGGTAAAATTGTGGTATACAGTATAGCCTAATTTGAATATAGAAATAGACTAATAGCCTACAGAAAATGTCAGAGAGGTGCGTCTCACATCTGGCAAACTGCACAGGCCAAGGTGCAGGCTTTGTATTGTAACCTTTGCTACTCCAATCAATCTCGGTCGGCAACTTCGGTGTAAGGGAAATTCGTCTACCCTTTTTTTCATATTTAATGCATATTAGTCAATAACATCGTTTAGTGACCTGCCCAAACATTCATTCACTCATTAGGCATCAACTGGAATTTCAGTTCCAAGAAATGTGTAGTTTTAACACAAAATTATTTATGACCGTTTCGATGACTGTATATATTTGGCTTTATTAATCTTTATAAACCACCTTACTGCAGTAAATCTCACTTTGGAATATAGTTTAATTATCTATCACAATATTAAAGAGGTAAATAGACTTCAATTACTTATATTTACTACAGGAAGCATTTTATATCGAAAGCACTGGGTTCTTGTCAATACCCGTATATCTGGCGAATTAATTCATCTATCGAATCTTGCAACCTTTTGGTAGTTAGTGGACGGAGGAATTAATAACAGTACAGTACTGTATTACCAATCTTACTGTACCTACCATCCTTGTAATTTAGGTCATACAAACTACAGCACCTCATGTAGCTTAGTTCTGCACAAACAGACTTGGGATGTACAGGACTGTGCCTACCCATACCAAAATTATGTACGGTAGGTACAGTATAATCAAAGATAAAAGTTGTGTCTCTGTCCAATGATTTATTTTTACTGTACCGGGTACCTGTAACTCAGGAAACATAATGATAGCCCTACCATAGTAATGTATGTACTTGGTATGAAAAGGTTATGTACAGTTGCCAAAAAATGTATTGCAACAACTATTGATACAACATTAAATATATTAATGTCCATGGCTGATTGCAGGGATTATAAGTATGTATTACAGAAGGATATGTATGTTTCCTTCTGTTATACATGCTTATAGTCCCTACAAATGGTTGTGGATATTACTAGGGTTAAAGTTCTATCAAGATTTGTCACAATACCTTTTTTGGCAACTGTACCTCTTTACAAAATGTTTTCACCAGATTTCACTTAGGTCATAAAATAATGGGTTGACAGGGTGGCCGGCTGATGTGTACGGTACTGTACCTACTGATGTTGGACACAAATGTTGTGTTTAGTTTACTTCTGCTCAAGATGTTTCATGCATTTTGCTTGTCAATTTGTTTGTGAATATACAGTATATATTACTGTAATGTGTTGATATGAATTTATCCCTAATTTCCCAATGGTGTGAAGCGTAATTTCCTTCAGTTGGGTATGTTTTTTTTATGACAAGATAAAACTAAGGCAGTGATTTTATAATTCATGCTGTGTACCTGGTTGTATTAGGTATCCTACAGTATACAGATACCCCCAAACATTACAAAATTTCATTCATATTTGTATTATATCTGTGCATACTGTATTGGCAGTATGTCTATAAATGCCTTAGTTTAATTCTTGTTCATGTAAGTAAGACTTCTCCTTTTATATTTCAGTGGTAGCACCAAGAGCTTACTGGTCGGTTAAACCAAATTTGTACGGACATAACATCTGTCCTTTTCTGTCAAGAATGAAAAATAACTGTGAGTCTACAGACAGTAAGCCAGAACTGCCAGACTCCACCACTTTGTTCCTTCCCAGACAGTACAAGATTGTACTAGTTGGAGATGGTGGCACAGGAAAGTCAAGCTATGTGGCCAGACTACAGAGTGAAGGTTTCAGAAAAGAATATATTGCAACCTTGGGAGTGGAAAAGCATAACATTGCTGTGAGCACCTCCCATGGACCGTGTAGCATCTGTGTATGGGACACGGCTGGGCAGGAGAAGCTGGGACCATTGAGGGATGGCTACTATAAGGATGCAGATGCTGCCATTATATTCTTTGAAGTTACATCTAGAATTACCTACAAAAATATTCCAAACTGGCATAAAGACATTCAGAGATTGCAGCCAGATATCCCTGTTGTGCTGTGTGCAAATAAAGTAGATATTAAGGAGAGAAAGGTTAAGAGCAAGAGTGTGTCATATCCTAATAAGCATAAGATGGGCTATTGTGAAATAAGTGTACTGGAAAGAAGGAATCTTAAAGAACCTTTAGAATATTTACTTCAACAACTAACCAAGGAGCCAGAACTGTCTATTGAAGGTTCTCTTGATGCAGATATCTTTGGAGGACTTGATAGTATATGTTTAGAAAATAGAAGTTAAGAAGTAAAATAGTAAAAAAACGCACTGCTGCTCATATTACTGTGCTATGCTATACGGTAGTGTACTATATTCAATACATGTACATGTACAGTATTTGAATACAGTATACATAATGCTACTGTACTATATATGCACATATTTACATTATTTATATGTTCTGTTTTGTATAATCGATGTGCTGTGACATTAGAAAGGTTGGCAATCATAAGGATTATTTTGTAACTTGTTTGGCCATCATTGGTTTTGATAGTGTAGGCTATATGGTAAGGGCAGCTCCTTATCATCTCAATGGCTGTCACCAGAGGTGGATTATTCATACTCAGGGGATAATTTCAGTAATATTATTAGTGTACAGTTTGGATATTTTAATAAGGATTGTTGTGCATTGAAAATTATGTCCTATGTGAAATTAATTTCTTTAAGTTTTAAGGACATTCACCTTAGAAATGTGTGTTAGCATTACTATATTTACATATCACATTCCCCAAAAAACCCCAAGCTTGTCCCCCTACTCCTGCACCCCCCCCCCATAGATTTCTTCACTTCTCTATGGTCATCCATAAATTAAATAGGTTGTAAATTAATTTGGTTGTAAATTTAATAGGTTGTAAATTAAATGTAGTAAATTTAATAGGTTGTTATTAGAGAGTTGTGGAGTAACAGAGTGAGGAACCTTCATTGTTTGTTGTCCATCTTCCTTCCATCAACAACAACAACAACAGTACAAGCAAACTATAGGACCTCTGGAATGCTTGGACAGACAACTTATGGAACAACAACAACAACCACAACTGTAAGTGTTTATGGTATTACATTGTTGTATTTGTTGTTGTTGGTTGTGTGTGTGTTTGTGTGTATCAGTGTGTGTGTGTGTGTGTGTCAGTGTGTGTGTGTGTGTGTGTGTGTCAGTTGGTCCACATTATTTTACTACCAACAAAGTTCTGTCACCTTAATATAAACTTGACATACAATCTGTTACTATCAACAAACATACATACAAGTTACATTAGGTTATGTATGTCTTACTATCAACATACATACAACCTTACAAACATACATACATACAACCTTATAAACACACATACATACATACAGTACTTGTTGGGTTACATTTGCCTGTGACTGAACAAATTACCTTCTATATGGCTCTCTTAATTTATGGAAAAATTAATTTGTTGATGAATTGGAAGGTCTGTGATTATTACAAATTATTAAATACATAGATATATATAAATAGATACATAGAGAAATAAATAAATACATAGATAGATACATAGACCCCAGTACATAGAGAGATAGATATAACTAAATACATAGATAGATATAGATAGATACATAGAGAGAGAGAGATAAATAAATACATAGATATATACATAGAGAAATGATGTCAGGAAACAAAAATACTGGTGTTCTGTTGCTTGGAAGTGTGTGTGTGTTTGTTGTTGCTTGAATCAGTATCCTTCCAATTTACCAACAATACAATCTCCCTTTAAAGGATCCTGTGTGTGTTTGTTTGTTTGTTTCTGATTCCTCCTGACTAAACAACCTTTCATATAGGTGTGTGTGTGTGTGTGTTTGGAGGCTTCTGATTCCTCCTTCCATATAGGTGTGTGTGTGTGTTTCATGGCAATATTTGAAGGACCCAATTTCCTCCAATTTCTTTTTAGTGTGTATGTATGTGTGTTCTAAGGATACTGTGTGTGTTATCATACTAATTATACTGTATGATTTATTGAATATATGTATGTATGAATATTTGTATGTATGTATGTAGCTTGGGGGAAAAAATAATTTGAAGGACTCCTTTATTTATTATTATTAGTTTGTATGTATGTGTATATATGTATGTATGTAGGAATATTTTGTACTCAAACACACATAAAGGTTTTAATACTAATTAATCTTTATTTTACAGGTGTGTAGAGGAGAGAACAAGAAAGGAGGGAAGAGGAGAGAACACACAAGAAAGGAGGGAGGAGGAGGAGAGAGAGAGAAGAAAGGAGAGAAGAGAGAAGACAATAACAATAACAATAATATCAACAACTGTAAGTGTTTATGGAATTATATTGTTGTAGTTGTGTATCTGTATGTGTGTGTGTGTGTATGTGTCAGTGTGTCCAGATTTATATATATTGAAGCATCTTGATTCCTCCAAAGTATACCAGGAAACACCATGACAATGTGTGTGTGTATTTCTGTGTGTGTATGTGTTTCTCTCTCGTGTATATGTGATCCTCTCTGTGTGTGTGTTTCTCTCTCTCTCTCCGTGTATGTGTTTCTCTCTCTCCGTGTATGTGTGTGTATGTAAATTGGAGGCTTCTGATTCCTCCTGACCAAACCACCTCCTTCCATATAGGTGTGTGTGTGTGTATTATTCCTGTGTGTGTGTTTGGAGGCTTCTGATTCCTCCTTCCATATAGGTGTGTTTCGTGGCAATATTTGATGGACCCATTTTCCTCCAATTTCTTTTTAGTGTGTTCTAAGGATAGTGTTGTATCATACTAATTATACTGTATGATTTATATAATATACAGTTTGTATGTATGTATGTAGCTTGGGGAAAAAAATAATTTGAAGGACTCATTTATTTATTATTATTATTTTTTTAGTTTGTATGTATAGTATGTATGTATGTATGTATTTATGTAGCTTGGATTTAGAAATATTTTGTACTCAAACACACACAAAGATTTAACACTAATTTTAATCTGTTTATTTTATAGGTGTGTAGAGAAGAGAACAAGAAGATAGAGAAGAAAGGAAGGAAGGAGGGAGGAGAAGAGAACCAGAAGAAAGGAAGGAAGGAGGGAGGAGACAAGAAAGAAGGAGAGAAGGAAGGAGGGAGAACAAGAAGAAGATAGAGAGAGGAGGAGGAGGAGAACACAAGTACAAGGGTTGAAGGAAGGAAGGACTTGACATTACCTAGCACTTGAGGGACGGTTTGAAGTGACAATAGAAGCCATCACTCAGATTAAACTTAATTAAGGTAGGTTTTTATGGTAGTTTGAGTTGTCATTTTAATTAGTTAATTAATATAAAATTAAACTTAATTGAGAACAATTATCCAGAATTAATAGTAAGTTTTATAAGTCGTTTTGTTTTGTTAATCTATTTCTGTTAACTTATGAAATGTAAACAGCTGTTTGTGTATTAATAATAAAAACAATAACAATAGTGATAATAATTTGAAGGACTAGTTTATTTGTTATTAGTTTGTATGTATGTTAGAAATATATTGTACTCACAAACACAAAGATTTAATACTAATTAATCTATTTATTTTACAGGTGTGAAGAGACAAGAAAGAAAGGAGGAGAACACAAGAAAGGGAGGAGGAGAGGAAGAAGAGAAACAAGAAGAAGGAGAAGAAGAGAAACAAGAAGATAAAATAAAAACCATATATTATTTATATATATTTTATTTACCTCTTACATATATCCTCCCACCTGGTGAAAATATTAATTATTGCATACCTGTAAGGGTGTAGGGTTCAATTAAAATTATTGATGTTATAATAATATTGTGTGTGTGTGAGAGAAATCACTTTCTCACACACAGACAAATTATTATTATTATAACATCATAATTATTTACATACCTAAAAGAGTGTAGGGTTTAAGTAAAAATAATTGATGGCATTATATTATTTGTCTGTCAGTGTGTATATGTGTGAGAAAGAGATATATGTCTCACTCACAGACAGATAATATAATACCATCAGTGATGTGTGTGTGAGAAATACACACACACACACCCACAGTAAGTTAATAACTCACATTAACTGGTGGTGGTGGTGATTTTTCTTGTACAACCAAATCTGTAAATAAAATACAACTGAATTAATTTATGGAGGGTACAAAATAATACAAATGAATAAATTATTTTTAAATTACTATATTAATAATACAACAATAATAATAATAATGTCAGAGGAGTAAAAATAATGGTGTTTTCTTGCTTGGAATAATTTGGAGGACTCATTTACTCCAGATTTATATTGGAGCATTTTGATTCCTCCAAAGTATGTCAAGGAAACACGACTAGATAAATAATAATAATAATAATAGATAAACAAAAATAATGGGGTTTGTTCTGTTACTTGGAAAATTAATTTGGAGGAATCATTTACTCCAGATTTACCAACATTATACTCCATAAAAATACTCACTGTTAAATTGCAGTGGTGGTGGTAATGGTAATAGTGGTAGCAGTAGTGGTGGTTAGTCAGTCTCTCTGTAACAAAATATAACCTTATTAATTTATGCATGGGATAAAATACAAATGAATTAATTATTTTAAAATTATTACAATATTTTTTTTATTATTATGAAGGAGAGGAGGGAAGGAGAAGGAAGGTGATAAGGGAAGGGAAAGAAGGCATGACAGGGAGAGAAGGAGGAGAGAGAATGGAAGGAATGAGAAGAGGAGAGGAGGGAAAGAGAGGAGGAGAAGAAACAATATTCACTGTATCACTAACACACACACTCACTCTTTCCTCTCTCTCCACACTCACAAAAACACACACACACACACAATCTCTCCATAACACACACACACTCTCTCTCTCTCTCTCTCCATAACACACACATACACTCTCTCTCTCTCTCTCCATAACACACACATACACTCTCTCTCTCTCTCTCCATAACACACACACACACCTATATGGAAGGAGTTTTGTTTCATGGTATATTTAGGAGGAATCAGAAGCCTCCAAATTTCATAAATGATCGTAGGTTCCTCAATTAAGAAATAAAATATTCTGATGAGAAAAGTCACCAAATAATTGTAATAATAATAATAATCTTGGTAATAAAGAACACGTGTATAATTTTACACCACCTAATAATAATAATATCCACCAACACTTTCCTTCCATCATACAAATAAATATTAAACTGTAATCTTTATATTAAATATTTATATTAAATTTATATTATATTATATTTATATTAAACTGTAATCTTACAACACCTTACATTAACTCAACCCCTTCAATTATTATTATTATTATTCATACAATATTTGTATATGTATGTACAGGTACTAAAGTGTGTTCAAAACTTGTGTTTGGCTGGGGGTGGAGGCGGCTCTAGACATCGTTTGTATCGACTCTTATTTTCCTCCGTTATTTGCTTATTTTACCTTTTATCTGAAATCTGATTACGCCATTGTATTCAGGAGGTTTTGTTTTATGGGCTTCAATGTTTTTAAACATTATTGGCTTAATGTTTGCTGCAAAAAAACAAAGGAAAAAAAAAGTTGTATAAAGATGTTGTGAGACTTGTTCCACTTCTACTCGTCATTATTACTTTGTCGTTTGTTTTATAGAGTTGTGACTAACATATCTGGAAGCTACAACTACTGCTCACACTAATGGTAGCAATAAAAATGATTTATCTTGAATAACAGAAGAGCTGGAGCAAATAATTTATTAACGTACAGCATCACTGACATGGTGGTGGTGTTGGCGGGACATTAGCCTCCGTCAGTCAAAGGTACACGGGAGAGGACGGTGCCAGCCAATCACGGGAGAGGAGGGTGCCAGCCAATCAGGAGAGCCGGTACACAGGAGAGGAGGGTGCCAGCCAATCAGGAGAGCCGGTACAAACGACGTCTAGAGCCGCCTACACCCCCAGCGGAACACAAGTTTTGAACACACTTTAGTACCTGTACATACATATACAAATATTGTATCAATAATAATAATAATAATTACTAACCTGATAATATGTTTGTTTGTGTGTGTTATTAAAGGTGCCAGCGAGTGGCAGTCACTGGGACAGAGTGTAGCACACACTGTGTGTATGAAACACAATTATAGCACACATCACAAGGATGTAATGTATGGCCCAGTGACCTCTCCACCCGAGTCAGCTTCGGCTATGGCTGACTAAGCAGGACGACCTCAGACAGCCGACTCAACCCCCCCACCCCCTGCTCACAGGGGTGGTAACCTCTGGCATCAGTGGTATTTTTAACAGTGTCCCGAGCAAGGATCGAACGCTGGGCCACAGAATTGCAGCCACAACTGTTACCACTGTGTTAGCCAGAGGCTAATAATAATAATACTGATAATAATTTAAGTATGTATGTAAAGTCTAAAATACATACATACATACAAATATTTTCTCTCTCCCCAAAGATTGTAGTAAAAATATAAGTTAAAAAATTATGAAAAAAATACACCTAAATGCAAAATAAAACGAGGAATCCAAAATTTCAAACGGAAATAAAATCAGACCAAAAATAAAGGTACCGTAAGGTGGGGTGAGTTCGGACGCAGGGTGAGTTCTGACATTTTCTCGAAAAAATGTTTTAGTCGAGTATTCTTCTTCAAAGAAGCAATCAATCAGAAATTGGTTTTGGTGGTTCTTTTCCTTTTGGTTCCCTCTTGCTGCAATAGGGATAACGTTTACTTGTGTAATGCCTAAGTAGGATAAAAAAAAAAATTCTCCCAATTATAAATTTGATAAAAAATCTGACTGGTGTCAAACTTCTCCTGGGAAACACAAACCAGAGCACCAATAAGTCAATAACAGGTGTCATTTCTCTTAATATTTAGTAGAATGAAAATAGAGATATTGAAACTGGTCCTACCTGTATCTCATTATGCTCCAATGGGTTTTTAAAGACATCTTCACTATTTATGGTGTAATGTGGGGTGAGTTCGGACACGAGTAAAATCCATTAAAATGTTGTTATATTGGCCAGAATTGAGACTTACGTGAATCATATTTGTCTTTACAGGTGTACCAAGTGGTACTGGTATGGTAGTTCATAAGTTTTAAGAAGACTCATCTCCCCACTGAACAACTAAAATGCCACGATCGTATAAGAAACTTGCAGTAGGAGCTAGCAGTGAGGGTCGAGGTGGTTATCGTATTGACAAGGCTGAGTCCAACTTTCAAAAGGCATGTGATGCTATACGAAATGGTGAATTGAGTGTAAGACAGGCAGCAAAGCAATATGGCTTCTCCAAAAGCACTCTTCATGATGCAGTTACAAGGAAACATATAAAACCCTCTGGTGGACAAACTGTGCTAAGTAGTGAAGAGGAAGATACAGTAGTGGAGAATCTGTTGACTCTTTCCCAGTGGGGATTCCCATTAGATAGTTTTGAGCTGCGTTTACTCATTAAACAGTATCTTGACAGACGTGGTGTGGAGGTAAAAAGATTCAAGAATAATCTCCCTGGATGTGACTGGGCTAAGAGTTTCTTGAAACGGCACAGAAACGAACTTTCTCACCGTTTGTCTCAGAACATTAAAGTGGCAAGAGCAAAAGTTACTCCCACAATCATCAGGTCATTCTTTAATAATTTAGAAAACACACTTAATAATGTCCCTCCTGAAAACAAGAAAAAGTTGGCCCCTAAGAGACAGCCTGTAAAACCAGTCAGTGATAATCAACCTTCAACATCAAAGGAGGACGGACCAAGCAGTAAGAAGAGAAAGATGTCCCCTGAGAGACAGCCTGTAAGACGAGTCATCCCCAAAATCCAAGGAGGGATTACACAAGGGATTATACAAGTGATGGAGGAGAGAGATTTAACCAGGGCAACAACAACTGAAGGGAGTTCTACTGAAGAAGCAGAAACTGAAGTGCTAGCAGATGAAAGTGAAAGCGAGGATGAATCACGTGGAGAGAAGCTGCGAAGACAAAACGCATGTGAAACTCTGAAAGAAAGCACAGAAAAAGCCTCAGGAGAAACCACAGGTAATGAAGTGTCAGAACGAAATCCTAAGCTACACGACTGGGTGATAGTTCAGATCTGTAATGAACTAAAAAAGAAAAAGCGTTATTATATGGCTGTAGTAATTGAAGTCATACCGACCCTTAAAGTCAGATTCCTAAAACATGTTCCAGGAACACCCAATGTATTCGTCAACTCCAGTGTTCCAGGGGACGAAAGTTGTGAGATTGAGGTAGATGACATAGTCATGTACTCTAGTGAACCAAAGTTAGGTAAAAGGGAGAAAATGATCTTTGATGTTGATGTAAATTGCTGGCCTAAGTAGGCCTAATTTTTCTTTCTACACTCAAGGTAGAGTTCTGTTGTCATTACCGGTATTCTATGTGATAATCATGTTTATTTTTTAGTTAAAGTGCCTTAAGTATATTGTACAACTGTGCTCAAAGTAGAGTTACAAAATGCTCAAGTACATTGTAAAACTGTGCTCAAAGTACCGGGTAGAGTTACAAAATGGTGCTCATATCTTGCCACACAAAGTACCCTGAAGGGGTAATTTTTTTCTGTCTTTCATTGTTACAAGCTTTAATTTGTTTTTGTTCTTTACTGTATTAATCTGTATCCCAAGAGTCTTTCTTTCCTTGAATAATATGGTGATAATGTGATATCTTAGGTTTAGTTCACTCGCCAGTACAAAGGAAGTGGTACAAAAT
The DNA here is from genome assembly GCA_034508575.1 of Petrolisthes manimaculis. NCBI lineage: Eukaryota > Metazoa > Arthropoda > Malacostraca > Decapoda > Porcellanidae > Petrolisthes > Petrolisthes manimaculis. The sequence goes on along the minus strand of JAWZYT010001271.1, from coordinate 138,244 downwards.
GGCATGTTACGTTTTTTTAAAACTTGCCAGGTGTCCGAATACGCCCCACATGTGTCCAGGAAGAACGTAGGGTCAAAGATTATCCATTAACAGCATAAATCATTGGCGGTCCGAACTCCCCCCCTATATGTCCGAAGTGCCCCCCCCCCCAGGGGGGGGTTCGGACACCCGTTCAGACACGTCTCCACATTAGTTAAGAATCTAAAAAATTTTGGAGGTGTTATGAATTGATAGCCCATTGGGCCAGCTATCTATAGGATACATAACATTTGGTATAAGCCAAAAAACACGGGTAGGAGACTTGAAAAACCTTAAAAAACGTCCGAACTCACCCCACCTTACGGTACATGTATGTATATTTGTATGTATATACAGTATATTTTAAATTGTATATGTATGTATTGAATTCTATGTATGTTTTTTTTTGTGTATGTGAAAGAAATAGAGAGGGAGAGAGAGTATGTATATATGTATGTATGTGAAAGAGATAGAGAGGGAGAGAGAGTATATATGTATGTATGTGAAAGAGATAGAGAGAGAGTATGTATGTATGTGAAAGAGATAGAGAGAGTATGTATGTATGTGAAAGAGAGAGAGAGAGAGTATGTATATATGTGAAAGAGATAGATAGATAGAGAGAGAGAGAGAGAGAGTATGTATGTATGAGAGAGAGAGAGAGTATGTATGTATATATGTATGTACAGTCGGCAGCAGAAGTTCGCTGCAAGCCGACCCTTGTGGAGAGAGTCAGTTGGTCTGGCAATACTGTATAAAGAATAGTTGCCACCAGTGCATTTAAATGCTGTTGTTATTGGTGTGGTTTTATGATTATTATTTAAAGTCGAAGTGGCCTATGAAATATTATCCTCTGTTATTAATACCTATAGTATATGAAAATGTAAACTCTTTCATGACAAAAGTTAAAAATGATATATGAGAATGATAATAGAATATTTTTTTTAATTTCAATACCTGCAAACTCGTTCCACCTTCCTTCTCTCCCTCCCTGCAAGTATTCTTCACCCCCCTTTTCTCTCTCTCCTCCACCCCCTTTGTCTCTCTCCACCACCTCTCTCTCTCCCTTGCACTGGGAAGAGTCACAGCACTAAATTATATTTGCTCATTAATGTTTCAAATAACCACTGGTCATCAATGATTTTCTTTTATCAGTCCCTCATATCTCAGTCCCTGCTCTCCATCCCAAGTTTACATTATAAAGTGTGCAACCAGGTTATCACATTTTTTTGTCCATTTATTACATATAATAATTGTGATTAATCAACAAAATAAAGTAGTAGGTCATATACAGGTTAATGAAGAGGTCATTAACAATGAGGATATATAACTTTAAACGAAAATATTAAACAGTATAATGAATTATTCTATTCAGGAAAAGCACCAGGCTACAACTAACTACCGAAATCATTCAGTACCCACTCCATCCACCGCCGTTTGCAATAACTTACTCAAGCCTGTCTGGCATAGAGGCAACTGTGTTGTAGATAACTTGTTGATATTTACCAGAATAGTTCCCATTCGACCCTTGTGTGTTGAAGGAGCTGACCTGAAGTTCTTTCTTGTCCAGGTTCCCACAACCTAACAATGTTGCCCCAGCAGTTTTCAATAGGATTAAAGTCACAGCCCTTGCTGGGCCACTCAAACAAGTCTATGTCTTGTTGCTCAGCAAACCAACGGCGGATGATTCTTGCAGTGTGGACTGGACAATTATCCTGTTTGAAATAACACAATAATAATAAAATTATATTATATACTCCAGCAGTTCGAGATATTTTTCAGCATTAAAACGCCCTTCTATTTCAGTAAGTTCTCCGACGCCGTATAAATGAACCCAACCCCACACATTACAGGTCACATGGCCACTTTTGGCAACTTCACAAATGTTCTCACGAGTGTATCTTGTGCGGTTTCGTCGGTAGCATACAGGTGAATACTTATGAAGCCCAGAACAATTTTATAATTTTATGCTTTGTAAAATAATGCAATTCTATAGAAGAGAAATTAAAGTATCATATTATACAATTACTGTTAAAAACCTAATCGGTGAATATTTTAATTATTATATAACCTTATTAGGTCTATATATGCAAATTAATCAATATATATATATATATATATATATGCGTAAATCCACAAGGAAGGAAAAATAAACACGGAGTCCCAAGCGCTTTCGTGTAATTCACATCTTCAGGGGAAAGAACAGAATTTCCCCTGAAGATGTGAATTACACGAAAGCGCTTGGGACTCCGTGTTTATTTTTCCTTCCTTGTGGATTTACGCATATTCCTGAATCACGTGCCACCAAGTGATTTATTTGCATATATATATATATATATATATATATATATATATATATATATATATATATATATATATATATATATATATATATATATATATATATATATATATATATATATATATATATATAATTTTATTATTATTGTGTTATTTCAAACAGGATAATTGTCCAGTCCACACTGCAAGAATCATCCGCCGTTGGTTTGCTGAGCAACAAGACATAGACTTGTTTGAGTGGCCCAGCAAGGGCTGTGACTTTAATCCTATTGAAAACTGCTGGGGCAACATTGTTAGGTTGTGGGAACCTGGACAAGAAAGAACTTCAGGTCAGCTCCTTCAACACACAAGGGTCGAATGGGAACTATTCTGGAAAATATCAACAAGTTATCTACAACACAGTTGCCTCTATGCCAGACAGGCTTGAGTAAGTTATTGCAAACGGCGGTGGATGGAGTGGGTACTGAATGATTTCGGTAGTTAGTTGTAGCCTGGTGCTTTTCCTGAATAGAATAATTCATTATACTATTTAATATTTTCGTTTAAAGTTATATATCCTCATTGTTAATGACCTCTTCATTAACCTGTATATGACCTACTACTTTATTTTGTTGATTAATCACAATTATTATATGTAATAAATGGACAAAAAAATGTGATAACCTGGTTGCACACTTTATAATGTAAACTTGGGATGGAGAGCAGGGACTGAGATATGAGGGACTGATAAAAGAAAATCATTGATGACCAGTGGTTATTTGAAACATTAATGAGCAAATATAATTTAGTGCTGTGACTCTTCCCAGTGCAAGGGAGAGAGAGAGGTGGTGGAGAGAGACAAAGGGGGTGGAGGAGAGAGAGAAAAGGGGGGTGAAGAATACTTGCAGGGAGGGAGAGAAGGAAGGTGGAACGAGTTTGCAGGTATTGAAATTAAAAAAAATATTCTATTATCATTCTCATATATCATTTTTAACTTTTGTCATGAAAGAGTTTACATTTTCATATACTATAGGTATTAATAACAGAGGATAATATTTCATAGGCCACTTCGACTTTAAATAATAATCATAAAACCACACCAATAACAACAGCATTTAAATGCACTGGTGGCAACTATTCTTTATACAGTATTGCCAGACCAACTGACTCTCTCCACAAGGGTCGGCTTGCAGCGAACTTCTGCTGCCGACTGTACAATACACACACTCTCTCTCTCTCTCTCACACACACACACACACACACACTCTCTCTCTCTCTCTCTCTCACACACACACACATACACACATACCCATAAACTGTCTAACGGCTTTCTCCGAGGGCGGCTTTGGCTGGCGGCTGTGGGCGGCTTTATAACAATGGCGGGTTTCTCTGGCAAAGTCGCCTCCTGTAATAATAATAATAATAATATTTATAATAATGATAATAATAATTGTTATTATTTAAATTATAAATATTATTATTATTATTATTATTATTATTATTATTATAAATATTATTATGTTATTATTATTATTATTATTGTCATTATTATTATTATTATAAATATTATTATTGTTATTATTATTATTGTCATTATTATTATTATTACACACACACATATACACTCTCACACACACACACACACACACTCTCTCTCTCTCTCTCTCTCTCTCACACACACACCTGTTCAGATCCCACAGGGGGGGGAGGGGGAGGGGGTCGTGGCGGCTTGGCTGGCGGCTGTTTGTTTTCCGGTGGCTGTGGAAGACATTTTCTGACTGGCGGCGGCTGGAGTGGCGGCTGTGCTGTGCTGTAGGCCGCCTCAGACTGTTACTGTGATGAAGGCGGCTGTTGTTTTCACCCGTGTCTGTGTGTGTGTGTGTTGTTTTCGCCCTCATCCGTGTCTGTTGTGTGTGTGTGTGTGTGTATCTGCTCTGAAATATTAATAATAATAATAATAATAATATTTATAATAATAATGTTTATAATAATAATATTTATAATAATAATAATAATAATAATAATAATACGGGTAGTAATAATAATATTTATAATAATATTTATTATAATAATAATAATAATAGTAATATAATAATAATATATACACATATATATACATATATACACACACACACATACACACACTCTTTCTCTCCCTCTCTCTCACACAAACACACACACACCTACCTATTAGGGGGCGGTCCATTAACCTCCTGTGCGGGGGGGGGCGAGCGGGACCCCAAAGTCCATCTCGTCCTTGAAAAAATAGTCTGAGTATTGGACTGAACACTGGACTCAAGTCCGCTAGTCCGCTGTAAGACTCCTATTCCTGCCTAGGGTGCTCATATCGGAGTCCATGCTCGCCCCCATATGAGGTTTGGGGTGACCACTAGGGCTATGTTGGTAAGGGTCATTTTGTTGGTGTGGCTCCGAGACCAGAGTTCACTCAGGAATTTGATGAGGTAGCGGAGGTTGTTGTGGTGATGGGGCGGAAGTTGTTGCAGCACGGTCCACATGTTTTGCAATCTGTAGCGATAAATAGATACATTAATAGATAAATAGATACATGGATTGATAGAGAATTTTATGGGCTATTTGATGGGGCAATCAAATTTTAGATTGATGGAAGGACAGCGGAGTAATTGGAAGAATTCTAAATTCTTTTTGGTGTATATTTAAATTTTTGATTTCATGTTGGTTTGATGTTTTGCAATCTCTAGGGATAAATAGATACATTAAAACATAAATAGATACATGGATTAATAGAGAATTTTATGAGGAATAAGATGGTACAAACGGAAAATAGATCGATAGAAGGACAGCGGAGTAATCAAAAGGAAACAAAATTTATTTTGGGCAAATATTAAAAATTTTGATTTGATGGTGGGTTACCATTTTGCAATCTGTAGGGATAAACAGAAGGCTAGATAGATAGATGGATAGATAGACAATTTTATGGAGAACAAGATGGAATAATCAGAAAATAGATCGATAGAAGGACAGCGGAGTAATTAGAAGAATTAAAAACAAAATTTGAAGGTTGGTATTATAGTGGGTTGGTAATTGCTGTAAGATTTTTAATAACATGTCAAAAGAAAAAATATATATCGGATTTTGATTAACACGTTAAGAGAAAAAATATACATATATAGGATTTTGATAACATGTCAAATAATAAAAAAAAATATATAAGACTTTGATTAACATGTCAAAAAGAAAAAAACTATATATATATATATATAGGATTTTTAATAACAAGTCAAAAAACTATATATATATATATATATTTATATATATATATATATATATATATATATATATAGGATTTTAATGAACATGTCAAATAATAAAAAAAATATATATATATATGAGATTTTGATTAACATGTCAAAAGAAAAAATATATATATAGGATTTTGATTAACATGTCAAAAAACTATATATATATATATAGGATTTTGATTAACATGTCAAAAAAAAATTATATAGGATTTTTGATTAACATGTCAAAAGAAAAAATATAGGGTATATATATAGGATTTTTTATTAATATGTCAAAAGATAAAAAAGTAATGAGAGTGTGTATAAGAGATGTGGTATGAGTGAGAAGGCAATTGGTATTGAGTGTGGAGTGGTTGAGAGAGTGAAACGTAATACTTTGAGGTGGTTTGGACATGTGGAGAGAATGCAAGGTGATGAGTTTGTAAAGAAGGTGTATGGAAGTGAAGTTGTGGCACCTGGTGTGAGAGGCAGACCTCCAGTTAGATGGCAGAACAGAGTGGAAGAGTATGTAAAGGAGAGAAACATGAGGGGGAGGGGAGGGTTTGAACAAGTAAGGAGGGAGTGTGAGAACAGGGAAGACTGGAGACTTTTCTGCCGTGGCCACCCCCTTCGGGGGAGTTCCCGGAGGGAACGAGGCGTCAGAGCTATAGATAGAAGATAAAAAATATATATAGGATTTTGATTAACATGTCAAAACAAGATGGCATGTCCTGTCAAATAGAGAAAAAAAGTAAGTAGGCCTACATACAGGACGCTCAATAATAATAATAAATATAATAATAATAATAAATAATAATAAACAAAAAAATAAAGAACATATAAATAAACAGCAGAAGAAAATAGCGAACGTCAAAAAATTAAAAATTATAAGAGTAATTGAACTTACAGAAAACAAGAGAAAAAGTAAAAGAATGAAAAATATAAGAGAAGGAGAGAGAGAACAAGAGAAAAAAAAAAAATAGGAGAGAATAAGAGAAAAAATGAAAAAAAAAAAAAAAAAAAAAAAAATAGGAGAACAAGAGAAAAAAAGCAGAAAGTAAAAATGTAAATAAATAGTATAAGAGAATTTGTACAGAAAAATAAAAAATATATAAATAAAAAGCAGAAGGAAAGAACAACAGACACACGGATAATAAACAAAAAATAAATAAAATATAAATAAAAGCAGAAGGAAAGAACAAGAGAAAAATATAAATAAAAGCAGAAGGAAAGAACAAGAGATAAAGATAAATAGTAAATAGAATAAAAACTACTGTAGGATATAAGAGTATTTGTGGTGTACAGTTGGCTCCACTTCCGCGTTTCTCTCCTGTCGCAAGTTTAAATATTGGAAACATTCATATCTTTCATTCTAAGGATATGAATGTTTCAAATAAATTGATACAAACGTAATATAGGTCACGTGATTATAGATAGATAGATAGATAACCAAATGTTATCCTAACCTAACCTAACGTTAACTTATCCTAACCTAACCTAACGTTAACTTATCCTAACCTAACCTAACCCAAAACAAAATTAGCTGTGTAATTGACTTCTAGGTGAATTATTTAATGGATTTGGTGAGTAAACTATAGTCATTATTATTATTGTTATTATTATTAAATGACTTCTGGGTGAATTATTTAATGAATTTAACATAGTGAGGAAACTATAGTGATTATCATTATTATTAAATGACATGGGTGAATTATTTATTGAAGCCTTACAAATGTGGTTGATTGGGAAGCTAACAAACCAATACTTAGAATGGTTCAAAATATTGGGTAATTATACTAATATAAATATTATAGTGAATATATAATAATAATAAGTTTAGTAAATGAACTTCCTCTATGATTTTATTTAAATAACAAATAATATACGCATAACAATAATAAATAATACTAATGTTTGGCGAAATAACGAATAACAAACAAGTAACAATAACAACAATAATAATAATAAATAATAATGTTTGGGGAATGAACTAACTTACTATACATTTACCGAAATAACAAATAACAAACAAGGGTATTTTTACAGTAAACCTGGGTTCAGTAAAACGTATATATTAGTATGTTTTACCACTAATTAGGACCATTCTAAGACTATTTTCTTCAATGGTGTTTCTCTCGGAAATGTCCCGTTTTCGAGATATGCCCAGTTTTCATATCCCATACAAACTTGGGGAAGAGCCTGGGAATACGGGGTTTTGGGTGGGAGAAAACATGCTGTACACTATGGCGTTGCCTTTATAATACACTTCTTAACTTTGTGTCTCTTAGAAATGACTCGTTTTCGAGATATGCCCCCGTTTTCATACCCCATACAAACTCGGGGGAGAGCCTGGGAATACAGGGTTTTGGGTGGGGTAAAACACTATCAGTGTTGGAAATGTTGTAATATTCAAGCCACTTGTGGCTGTATTGGCTATATTTTGTTTTGGGAATACTGTGTTTGAGCGTCCTGTATCCATCTATGTTCCTGGATATTTACCCGGTAACTACTTCTATTTATTATACCGGTTTTATGCCCAGGTTAGGCCCGGTAGTTAGACCAGGTTAGGTCCCGGTAGTCTGTCGTGGTCTAGGTTAGGTTAGGTTAGGTCAGGTTAGGTAATACTAATTCCCAAAATAACCATTTTATTTGAATATTTAGCCTAACCCAAGCCAACACATGTTGTAACGCTGCTGTTTGGGCTAAAATTGTATTTTATTGTATCGGTCTCGAAAACTTTGTTATTTCGCTTTTATTTCCGGTTTCTAGTGTTTATTTAAGACAATTACATATTATAAAGGCAACACCATAGTGTACAGCATGTTTTCCCCCACCCAAAACCCCGGATTCCCAGGCTCTCCCCCAAGTTTGTATGGGATATGAAAACTGGGCATATCTCGAAAACGGGGCATTTCCGAGAGAAACGCCATTGAAGAAAATAGTCTTAGAATGGTCCTAATTAGTGGTAAAACATACTAATATATACGTTTTACTGAACCCAGGTTTACTGTAAATTTACCCAAACAAGCAACAATAACAACAATAATAATAAATAACAACATCAACAATAAATAATAATAATAATTGAATACCGTACTTTGCCTGGCCACTGTAAAGACATATTTATTAGGTTAGGTGAGGTCAGGTAAGGTCAGGCGGGGGTCAGGTGAGGTCATGGGTGTGTATGTGTGTCAGTTATGGGATCACGGTGTAAATAGGTCGTAAAACTCACCAAACTAAGTCTCCAACAAGTTTGTAGGTGTCCGCCTTGTTTGTTGTCTGAAACTACTGCCAGTGTTGCCAGATCTGCTTGACCACACATCCCTTCATTCACCCTTATAATTATTTAACTTTTTTGGTTTAACTCGTTAACATTGACGAGGTTTTTATTTTCTGATCTGGTTAGTTAGACAATTTCTCTTTTTATTTACTCTTGAAACAAATTAGCATAATTTTCACTGTGCGTGTATTTCAAAATATTATCCAACACCGGAGATATTCCACCGAAGCTGGCAACACTGGGGCTGGGGCAAAGCATTCTGGGACAGTTTCCATTATTTTATCTTATATTTCCTTATTTACTCCACAAGGAGGGACCATGGCGTAATAATTAGGCACCAATAAATTATCCTTTCGATTTTATACACTCAATATGTTAAATAAACGGCTTAAACCTGGATAAAATTGGTAATATATTTGTGGGGGTTAGGGTCTAGTGTTCTGTGTTCTTCAGGGCTGCGTTCAGCTGGTCATAGTGGTCAATATTTATGAATGCGTAGACGAGATTTGATTTGTAGGTTTCAGAACTATGATAGCGCAAATAAAGAGAACACCCTGTGTTTCTAATTGATAAACGGAGTTATCGTACGTTTAGTGTAATATATAATTATACTGTATGTATATATCTCTTACACTCAGATAGCACATTTAATATACCGGTATAGGAGTAATATCTCCACTTAAAAATAGCAGCTGTAGCCTATGTTGTGTACAACTGTACATGAAGGTTTTGTTGTACTGGAAGTTAATTTACAAGACATCAGGCAATTCACCTTTCAGATCCAATACCAAATCAAATTATATATTACCAAACAGATTTTTCATTACTATATTGGGCCTGATTTGGTAATGAAAAATATCAAATGGCAACCCTACCAGCCTCCCAACATGGCGGATGTTTATACCGTGACGTCACGCCGATCAGCTGGGTGAGAACCCGCTATTCGCGCGCAAACATGGTCCACATCAACTCGCCCTATCTCCGCAACTATTCATCGTACAGCCCTCCCGATGGTACCATTGGAAAGAGGAAGAATTGAAGGTATGCAAGAAACTATATTGAAGTCAGTACACTATATAGGTTAAGAGTGAGAGTGTTGTGAATATAGGGGAAATTGAGGAATTTTGACATGAGCGGCAGGGTAAAACTGAGAGGCAGGGAGGGGGAGTCCCAGGCGGGAAGGGTTAACCCCTATGCCCCGGTTAACATGATTGGCAGGGTTAGAGCAAATGGGGGTATTGTGTGAGAGGGAAACTGGACCTCTCTCTCTCTCCCATGCCTACTTTCATTCTCCCTTTCTCTACCTCCCTCATTTACTCTCTCACTGTCATTCTATAAACTTCGGAATCTTACCATGATGATAATTAAAATGTAATCATTATATTATTAAATAAGGGACCCTGTGTGTGATGTAGTCAGAAAATTGGAGGTAAACGAGTCCTTCAAATATTGCCACGAAACACACACACACCTATATGGAAGAAGCTTGTTTCGTGGTAGTTTAGAGGAATCAGAAGCCTTCAATTATCATCATACACGGTCCTTAACATCATAATTAGGAGATATTAGGTGAATAAATAATAAGTGTGTTTCAAGTATAATTCTATAAACAATTCAAGAGGGTAAAAATTGTTATAGGTAACTTATTATTTAATGTAAATAAGTGTTCTGTGCTTGGGGGGGTAATATTAATTTTATTTAACATTATACAGTGTTGATGATGATGCAATAAATCGAAGGTTTTAGTGAACTCCAGGTGATGCTAAATAATGAAGTCCAGGTGATGCTAAATAATGAAGTCCAGGTGATGCTAAGTAATGCTAATAGTGTAAGATATTGAAGGAAACATTAGCATATTGAAAGTAAAAGTTAATTTATATTCATCAGACTACTTAACATTTTGCCAACATCATATTTCCTAACATTTTGCCAACATCATATTTCCTAACATTTTGCCAACATCATATTTCCTAACATTTTGCCAACATCATATTTCCTAACATTTTGCTAATATTATATTTCCTAACATTTTGCCAACATTATATTTCCTAACATTTTGCCAACATTATATTTCCTAACATTTTGCCAACATCATATTTCCTAACATTTTGCCAACATCATAATATTATTTCCTAACATTTTGCCAACATCATATTTCCTAACATTTACAGAGACCGACTCCCCCCCACCCCCCTTCCCCAGTATTGTTTACAGATGCCCCCCCACCCCCCTTCCCCAGTATTGTTTACAGATGCCCCCCCACCCCCCTCCTCTTCCTTGTTTACTGTAATATCCCGACCCCCCCCACCCTTCCCTAATCTTCCCCCCACCCACTCACCCACCTCCATCTCCTCTTCCTCCCCCCACTCACCTCCATCTCCACTTCCTCCCCCCACGCACCTCCATCTCCACTTCCTCCCCCCACCCACGAACCTCCATCTCCTCTTCCTCTTCCTCCCCCCACTCACCTCCATCTCCACTTCCTCCCCCCACCCACCCACCTCCATCTCCACTTCCTCCCCCCACCCACTGCACCTCCATCCCCACTTCCTCCCCCCGCCCACTCACCTCCATCTCCACTTCCTCCCCCCACCCACGCACCTCCATCTCCTCTTCCTCCCCCCACCCACCCACCTCCATCTCCTCTTCCTCCCCCCACTCACCTCCATCTCCACTTCCTCCCCCCACCCACTCACCTCCATCTCCACTTCCTCCCCCCACTCACCTCCATCTCCACTTCCTCCCCCCACCCACTCACCTCCATCTCCACTTCCTCCCCCCACCCACATCTCCACTTCCTCCCCCCACCCACGCACCTCCATCTCCACTTCCTCCCCCCACCCACTCACCTCCATCTCCACTTCCTCCCCCCACCCACATCTCCACTTCCTCCCCCCACCCACGCACCTCCATCTCCACTTCCTCCCCCCACCCACTCACCTCCATCTCCACTTCCTCCCCCCACCCACATCTCCACTTCCTCCCCCCACCCACGCACCTCCATCTCCACTTCCTCCCCCCACCCACTCACCTCCATCTCCACTTCCTCCCCCCACCCACATCTCCACTTCCTCCCCCCACCCACGCACCTCCATCTCCACTTCCTCCCCCCACCCACTCACCTCCATCTCCACTTCCTCCCCCCACCCACATCTCCACTTCCTCCCCCCACTCACCTCCATCTCCACTTCCTCCCCCCACCCACGCACCTCCATCTCCTCTTCCTCTTCATCCTCCACCTACCTTCCATCACCTCATCCTTCCTTGTCCCTGCCCTCATGTTATTTTTTCTTTCTCATCCTCCACCCACCACCACCTCCTCTTAAATCATCATCATGTATTTTCTACGGGGACTGATTATACCTCAGACAAAGGTAATTCATTTCCTTTGCACAATCGATTCTTCCCAACCTCCCATCTCCTTCAGCTGATACTTCAACGTAACCACAACCAGTCGGGTTTTCCACTTGGGTTGAGTCCACTGCCTCCCCGTCCAACCAAGTGTCATCCTTGAACCCCACCCACACCCGTCCTTGAACTGGAAGAGATTAAAAGGAGGAAGAGCTTGGGTAAGGATAACGCATGGTTCAGGGAATTATTATTATTATATATATATATATATATATATATATATATATATATATATATATATATATATATATATATATATATATATATATATATATATATATATATATATATTTTTTATACTGCATATAAAGTCAGGAAAATATCAGAGGTCATGCATGGGTAAAGGACCTATAGTGAGTTATGGGTCAGGAAAACACACACACACACACACACACACACATACATAAAACGAGAAAGACACACATACTCATACGCACGCACAAAAAGAGAAACACAAACACACACACACATACAGAACCCCCCCACCCACCCCCACACACACACATACAAACACACACACGTACAGAGAGCAACACATACACACCTCCAGCAAGTTCTATAGCGATGTGTTCCACCATGCCTGCAAAGTCTCCCACCACGTACAAATCAGCATTAAACGCTTGACACTGGGCTCGGCTGTCCTCGTAGCTCAGGGTAGTCTCTTTGAATTTGACGCAGTTCATTGCAACAAAGTTTTTAATGCTTAGGAAATTACCGTCGGGGATGATCCTTTCTGAAGAGAGAGAGAGAGAGAGAGAGAGAGAGAGAGTGTATGGTAACTAGTGATGCGTACTGGACATGTTGTGTGTGTGTGTGTGTGTGTGTGTGTGTGTGTTGTTGCAGAGACGAATAATTAGTGATTTACCTGGACAGAATAATTAGTGATTTACCTGGACAGAATAATTAGTGATTTACCTGGACAGAATAATTAGTGATTTACCTGGACAAAATAATTAGTGATTTACCTGGACAGAATAATTAGTGATTTACGAGGACAGAATAATTAGTGATTTACGAGGACAGAATAATTAGTGATTTACCTGGACCTAATCAGTACTGGTTTACCTGTGTAAGGGACGTCGTTGAGGTTCTCGTCACACATGGTAAGAGAACAGTCCTCCCACACTTTGAAACTTTCAGGAACGGTACAGGCTGGAAAAAAAAACAAAAACAAAAAAAAAACGATATCCACAACAATTAATAAAGGGGGAAGTTTTTTCTGTTGGTAATTAATTCTGGAGCAACTGAATCCTCCAAACTATTTTATTTTTCCAAGCTACAGAAATATACTCTTGGTACATTATATAAATTACCATCATGAAAGAAGCATTCTCCTAATTCACTGTAAATAAACCAATGTAAAAACTGATACTGTGTGTGTATGTGTGTGTATGTTTGTGTATGTGTGTATATATATATGTGTGTGTGTGTGTGCGTGTGTGTGTGTTAGTTTTCATCCTCCAAACATAATATAAATAAACCAATATAAAAACTAATATCAGGTGTGTGTGTATGTATGTGTGTGTGTGTGTGTGTGTGTGTGTGTGTATGTATGTATGTATGTATGTGTGTGTGTGTGTGTGTGTGTATGTATGTGTGTGTGCGTATGTGTGTGTGTGTGTGTGTTAGCTTTCATCCTCCTATCCCAGTGTATAATTATAACCCAATATAAAACAAATCGTGTGTGTGTGTGTATATAATAATAATAATAATAATAATCGGTTTATTAAAAAGTAGCAGCTGGGAGGCTGAAAATATACATGTAACATAAAATACTAATGATAAAAATGAGAATGAACACAAGTGAAAGCAGGAAAACAAAAAACAAAGACGCAATTAAATGAAACTTAAATACATACAAGGACACATACACACATAAATATAAAGACATATAAATACACACATATACACACATATACACATATACATACACATATATATATACATACATATATATACATATACATATATACATATATATATACAAACCCATACATACACACATACATACAAACATACATATACATATAAATAAACATACACACACATACACACACATAAACATATACATACAAATAAACATACACACACATACACACATAAATACTTGCATACACATACACGTATTAATTTATACAGACTTATACTTATAAATCCAAGTGCATACATACACAAATACAAGTACATACATACATACATACACAAATACAAATACATGGGTACAGCTGTATGGGTCAGATTGGCCTTGAGGTGTGAAGGAAACTGGCTTAGTGAGGTGAGGTCAGATTAATCCTTGATAGGTACAGTGTGTGTGAGGTTAGGTTAAAATTAGTGGTGGTGTTTATAGGGTGTGTGTGTGTGTGTGTAATGATACGCTAAGAAATTGATTTGTGTGATATTGTTTTAACTAAAGAATTAACTATTGAGGTGTTTGACGATAGTGGGGATTGCGCTGTTCTTATAGCGATCAGTACGGCATCGGATGGGTTTGATTTTGTTGTGGTGACGTGAAGCTCGGCGTGGTGGAGGCAGGGATGGTGGAAGAAGGGATCTGTGCCGCGGATGTTTGATGAGACTATCCCCAAATTTGTGTAGGTCTTGGAGGTGACGTTGAGAAACTGAGGTGAGGTTGAGGGTAGTAAGGGCATGAACATATGAGATGTAGTTGTCTCCCATAATAACTCTACATGCTCGTTTCTGGACTTTTTCTAGTAGTCTTTTTTGGGTGGTGTTGAGTGAGGAGGCCCAAGCAGGTGAACAATAACATAACTTAGGAAGAATGAAGGTGGTATAAACATCCCTAAGCTGTTGTTGCCAGGCCCCCAGTGCCTTCATTGTTTTGAGCATGTAGAGTTTGTATGTAGATGCCTTGATGATGTTGGTGACGTGAAGTTTCCAGTCCAGTTTAGAGTCGATGGTGACACCTAACAACTTAGTAGACTGAACCACCTCAAGAGAGTTGGGGCCAATAGTGAGTGCAGGTGGTGGTACTGGTGTGGTGGAGGTGTTAATGTGCATTACTACCGTCTTGTTGGTATTAATGGTAAGGTAGTTGTTGTTGGCCCAAGTCTGCACATTGTCCAGTGTCTGTTGGTAGATACTGTAGTCTGGGGTGGAGTTGTCAATGGTGGTCCCTACAGTACAGTCATCTACGTACTTCCAGCGGTAGGGGGTATCAGTCAGGACATCATTAATGAGGATTAAAAATACGAGGGGCCCGAGCTTTGTTCCCTGTGGGACGCCACAACTGAGGTGTTGGAATGTGGAGGTTTGTCCCATGTATCTGGTGGCTTGTTGGCGTCCATGAAGGAAATCAGCAAGCCACGATACAAGGTAACCAGGTAAACCAAGGTACAACGCCTTCCTTATCACAGTAGTGTGATCCACAAGGTCAAACGCTTTCCTGAAGTCAATGAAGGTGAGGGCAAGAGAGGTTTTGCGGAGGTCTAGGTTGCGGTGGACGAAGTCAAGGAGGCTAACTAGACAGTGGGTGGTGGAGGAGGATTTCATGTTGCCAAATTGTTGGTTGTCTACTTGATTAAAAATGGAAGAATATGCCCAGTCAAAGATGAAGTCTTCACAAAATAAGGCTTGGGATGGGTGTGATAGCAATGGGTCTGAGATCGTTAAGGGAGGGGGGATTAGGCACTTTAGGGATTGCTGAAACAAAGGAGGTTTTCCAATCTATAGGGCATTTACTTTGTTGAAGGGATGCATTAATTATTGAGGTAAGGGGGACAGCTAGTTCAGGAGCAAATTCTTTATAAATTTTGAGGGGTAAGTCTAAGGGTGTGATGTGTGTGTGTGTGTATATGTATGTATGTATGTATGTGTGTGTGTATGTATGTATGTGTGTGTGTGTGTGTGTGTATGTATGTATGTATGTATGTATGTATGTATGTGTGTGTGTGTATGTATGTATGTATGTATGTATGTGTGTGTGTATGTATGTATGTATGTGTGTGTGTGTGTGTGTGTATGTATGTATGTATGTATGTGTGTGTGTGTGTGTGTGTGTGTGTGTGTATGTATGTATGTATGTATGTATGTATGTATGTATGTATGTATGTGTGTGTATGTATGTATGTATGTATGTATGTATGTGTGTGTGTGTGTATATATGTATGTATGTATGTATGTGTGTGTGTATGTACGTATGTATGTATGTGTATGTATGTGTGTGTGTATGTGTGTGTGTGTGTGTGTATGTATGTGTGTTCTTACTCTCTGGACTGGACCTCATTGGCTCGGTGACAACCCAACACTTCCTCGTGTCTCCATCACTGACCTCGACATCAATAGCCTGTAGGGGTTATATATTCCACCTTGTAATTTCGTATTCACAGAGTCCTTAAGGGGGTGCGGGAGTAGGGGGCAGGCTTGGGGGGGGGGGGTTGGAGGGTGCGGGAAAAGGGGGATAGGCTTGGGGGGGTTCGGGGGTGCGGGAGTAGGGATAGGTTTGGGGAGTGCGGGAATAGGGGACAGGTTGGGGAGGGTTTTGGGGGGTGCGGGAGTAGGGGGACAGACTTGTGGGGATAGAAAGCCTGTTCCCTATTCCCGCACCTCCCTAACCTTTCCCCCAACTCCCGTTGAAAATAGGACAGTCAGTAGCAGCCAGTCATTCAGAAACACAGACAATTACAACCCAGTTTAAATAATAAGCAATTTCAGTTATTGGTTAGAGTGACAGACATACAACAGACACAACAACAACAAGACATCATTCAATGGCAACACCGTCCCTTAAACAGTAACTGTACACTCGTGATACTCAATTTCTGACCAGAGACGAGCGGCAGGCACCACACACACACACATACCCTGCATTCGAACTCAGCCTCTATAGGTGTACTGGGTTCGGAAATGAGCAATACCAGGCGATTCGAAGCTTTCTGCTCCTCACACTCTGGTCAGAAATTATGTATCACGAGTGTACATTAGAGTAACTTTGCCCAAAAGTTAATCATTTTATTTTCTGATGAATTTCTATCAATAGAAAAAAAATGAACATCATACGGCTAAACCTGTGGACGGTAGACTGTTAACAAACACACGAACAGATACATAAATATCCAGCACCGAAAACAACACCACCATCACTAAAGTACTGTACCTCAGCGTAAGAACTGCATGTTTTGGTTTCCTCTGAGTAACACGACATAGAGAAAGGCATATATGTAGCCCTCGCAACACACTCCATGTCAGAGCCAAGTGTCACCTCGTCGTCAGCAGGAGGGAATTGGGAGGTGGGAACTGAAGTCATGGTCCACTTGGTAATGTTGTAAGTTTCCTCCTGTGCCTCGCTTCCCTCACACATCATCAGCACCATCAACACCAATACCAGTGTGGGGGGTTTCTGTACACCAGCAGAGGCCTTCATTCTTGGGTCATTCACTCACTCACTCACTCTGGTCCAGTTATAAAAAGAGAATATAAGGATATAATATATTTATTATAGACATGGAGAGATTCTGATGTACTGTATATTTCATGACACACGCACACACACACACACAGAACAATAGCTGAAGATGGGAAAGAGGATTGTGTTGTATGTTTGATAGATATTCTTTACAATAGGTCAAAGATCACCGTCATTCTCTTTATCCCTTTCGTGTTGTGGCCAGAGTATTGGAGGTTAGTAAATCCTTCAAACATTGCCACGAAACACCACCTACTGTATAGTGAAGGAGCTTGTTTCGTGGCCACTAGATTTATCCTTACAGCTTTCCCATCTCTCCTTCACTTTCTCCATCTTCCTTCCACCACCAACACAACCCCAGATTACCTTTAAATTTTCCCTCTCCTGTCCCACCACCACTACAACACGCCCACAGATCCTACACAATCCTCTTTTCACACACTTTTACAATCCTTCAATACTCTTTTCTCCCTTTTCCAGACCCCCTCACATAGCACTCTCTCTCTCTCTCTCTCTCTCTCTCTCTCTATATATATATATATATATATATATATATATATATATATATATATATATATATATATATATATATAAGATAATGCACGTAATCATTTGATCTTAAATAAATTCCTACCAGACTTACCTTATAATTTTGTGGTGGGAAAACCAGCAACTGTACCAAGTGTTGTAAAATGGGCCCCAGTGCAGCTTGTGTGAC
Source organism: Petrolisthes manimaculis (assembly GCA_034508575.1). NCBI lineage: Eukaryota > Metazoa > Arthropoda > Malacostraca > Decapoda > Porcellanidae > Petrolisthes > Petrolisthes manimaculis. Next base: position 119,858 of record JAWZYT010001271.1, on the reverse strand, counting down.
GATAGCCAAGTGAAGGAACAACCCAGTATCGTCAAAGCAAATATACATACCTTCCCTCCCACTCACCCCGTCCACTACTTTTTTTAAACCTTTCTTAATTTGGTTTTTGTCGCATTTCAATTTGGTTAAGGAATTTAAGGTGTATTCGTAGTGCGGGTATTGCGTGCGAATATGTGCGTGGCCAGTTCTAAAGAGAGAGAGAGAGAGAGAGAGAGAGAGAGAGAGAGAGAGAGCACCATATTACCACTATCATCAAAACCACCACTACTACTCAATCACTATTCACTACTACCACTTCCACCCTCCATCATCACCACCCACCCTTTCCCCCACCTTCACCACCACCACCCTTCCCCCACCCACTATTTTCCCACCTTCACCAACACCACCCTTCCCCCACACCCTTCCCCCACCTTCACCATCACCCAACACCCTCCCTCACCCACCCACCTTTTTTACCACCACCCAACACCCCTTTCCCCTTCCATCTTCACCACCACATCAAACTTTCTCATTGCATAAAAAAAAAACCTATGATTGGAAATATGGCGACCAGGAAACGCGTTCAGTTCACTTCCCATCAGTACTTGAGGTTTTTATTTTATCACCAGAGAGAGAGAGAGAGAGAGAGAGAGAGAGGTGTAGGAAGACTTAAGAGAGGGATATGGAGAAGAGTCTTATGATTGGTATTAAATGATTAAATTTTGGAAGAGATATAGATCCAACATTGGCTTTTATTATTATTATTATTATTATTATTGTTATTATTATTATTATTATTATTATTTATTATTATTAGCGTTGTATTGATTTGGGTTTGGTAAAGTTGGGTTGGGTTAAGGTACAGTGAGGTAGGATGAATAATTATATATACGGAGAGAGTGGTAGAAGCCAAGTATATTTCAGGTAAGCGAAACCTTTGTGTGTTTGTGTATGCGTGTTCATCGATAACCAGGGCATGAATACGAGGTAAAAGAAATAAGCGTGTATATATGTTTTTGTTAAAGGTAGCTACGTGCCAATAGCCAGTCACTCTAATACGTTTCTCGTCAGTCATCATCATAATACTTTTTATTTGCATTCCACAATAAAAATATGCTTATTGGGTCGAGTATTGCCTCGAACAAATCAAATAAATTCTGCACTCACGAGAGGAAAGATTAAATGGAGTATAATACACTTTGGGTACATGAAAGTATTTTGATTCCTCCAGAGTATGACAGGAAACAAGACCACCAAGTTAACATAAATAATGGTGGCCTGTTTGTTGCCTGGAATAGTTTGGATGAATCATTTGCTACAGGTTTACCAAAACTGTAATGGGGTCAAAGCAAGACCTTCTTCTGATACCATGGTTGGTTTATTGTTTGTTTACATTTGATGGTAAGAAACACACAGGCATAACTATACCTTGTGTTTTGGTAGTCGGCCCACGTGTGTTTTAACTAATGTACAGTCGGCGGCAGAAGTCCTGTCGCCTCAGCTGCTTCACCGAGACTTGCAGTGTTCATGGACTCGAGAAATACACACGTTTTCTACACCTAATAATCTCGAGTCTATGAACATCGCGTGCCTCTGTGAAGCAAGTGAGGCGACAGGACTTTTGCCGCCGACTGTACAGTTGCCGACGAATGGATCGAGGACGCCTCTCAGAAACATGGTGGTAGGATGCATTTTGCACTTGGCAACACTGTCGTTCATATTATGAATCTTTATCATGGGGTTTATTGGTCTGGAGGATCGAACCGAATATGGAGATTTGTTGAGATAAAAACAAGTCTCGAGCTGATGGGATGGAGACACGAGTACACTCATCATGGGGTCATTTCTACCTAACGAGTTATGGAGGGGTGAAGTGAGAGAGAGGAAAAGATGAGGGCAGGTTGAATGTTGACACTTTTGACTGATATAGAACTATCACACCATCCACTGATAGTTTCATTCGAAGCATTCACTGGTGGGAGGGAGAGACGGGAAGGGAAAATGATAGTGGTTGGGGATGAATGTGTGAGCGACGTGAGTGAAGATATCGCAGGATGAATTGAATTAGTCGAGTTAGATGGACATAGGGATATGTAATAATTGATTAATGTTTTCGAGTTGGATATATAACTGATATTATTTTTCCACACTAAACTCAAGATTATGTACTGAACTGTGTGATAAATAGCTCAAAATTTTCAAGTAATAAAAATATTGTTATCCATTGCAACTTAACATTCATCAATAATTACATAACCAAATTAAGTAAAAAATTACCGCAAATCCACTGTTTCTATTAAACCAGGAGAATCAAAGGTGACAGACATATATTTTCTTTGTCGGGAGAATAATATGTTACAGTTCTGGCCCTCAAAATACATTGGTTTGCTAGAATGCCAACATTAATAATTAAGTCTTGTGGGTAATAACTAGACGTATATATATATATAGACCGCATCTAAATTCATAATTATAAACACTAAGAAGAATGGAAAACAAATATGTAATGTTTTATAGAAATGGAACTGGAATTTGTATTTCTGTATGTTGTATTTTACTTTATTAATGTTGTCACTATTAAGAGTTTTATTATATAAATATTGTGGAATACAAGGTGCAGTAATATCAACATAAAGTTAGTATTAAAAGTAATAGCAAGATGCTGATGGTAGTCTTCTATTGAATTAATCCTTTGTATTATTGTGTGCACATAAATACTCGTCATTATAAATTTGTAGGGTTATGAAGGCTAAGATCTCAAAGGTTGTCACCACTGATTATCATATGTTTCACAAATAGTAACTAGCTTTATTCTGCAATGTCTACGTGTTAATGATTTCCTTGTTATGGGCAGAAATTTACTTGTAATCCAATAATACACTATATGTAACGTAGAACAAGTTATTTCCCCCCCCCCCCCCGTGTGTTAAGTTGGTAAGCCTGCGAAAGCTACAAGATGTGGGATTGGTGTGTGTATGTGTGTGTGTGTGTGTAAAGGGAACTGTGGTTCACATAACTCGAACCTTCACTTCATAAAAAATAAACCTATATTCAGCAGGAAATATTCGATTGTCTCATTCCGTTCCACAGTATATTCTTTTTCACAATAAAATATACAGTAATATATGGATAATTGTGGTTCTCATAATTTTGTGTAATATATTCAATATTGTTGTAACACATTTATCATTTAGTATAGCAATTTTATTAAATTTTTATTAAATATTAAATTTTATCAAAATACAAGTTATCTGAAGGAAAGTATTATAATAATGTATTTAGAGAAAAAGAAGACTACAAGCTGTGAAAAATTGGACAATTGGCAACTGGTCATTGCCTATGGCAGAGAATGTACAAGAACAACCGCCTGCCCTCCCTGAGCTCACTGGAGGCTGCTCCCTGAGCCTCCCTCCCCTCAGTCCTTTACTGGTTGTGGTATGATGTGGGAGTATCGCTCTGTTTACCGTCTTTCTTCTTTTTCTCTAATTACATTATAATAATACTTTCCTTCAGATAATTTGTATGGCAAACCACACTCTATTTATTAACATATAAAATTATCTGTTTGTAGGAAACCTATAATGTTAAATAAAAAAAGTAGCTTAATTTTACGTAATCTTTGTTGAAGTCGGGAATGACAGTGTGTCATTAAACGTTTGGTATCTCTCTTATATTTATATTTATCTAAAATCTGATGGTATTGTCATATTCATAAGAAAATTTCGTACGAGAATGAATATTATTTTTATATATAAATGCTAACTATGAAGCAAAAAATACTTCAATGTAAAAAGTGGTATAAACATTTCCAAGCCGTATTCTGACTTAAACTCGCTAAAATATTTTTTCTTTGGTCTGTATTATGTTTTGGAGAGTGTTTTAAGGTTCCAAATTTAATGTAGAGTTTAATGGTGTAAGATAAAAATGCATAACCTATATAATAATCTAGCTACACGTAAATTATTAGAGGTATGTCGTCTTTCAAATGCAGAGTAAGTGCTTGGTTGTTTACAAGAAATGGCGTGGTACCTTGAGCGTCCTGGCAGCCAATCAGAGAGCTCCATTCATACCTGGGGCTAGGCTCAGACGGAGCGGCGGGACAAGTATAAGTAAATGGACTATAATGCCCTCTAGCGGCATATATTTTGGACAATATATTTCTTTATTTAAAAGAGGTACAATTAAATTTGTACATAACTGTAATAGAAGTACATTTATATTATATATTTTCATCTTTTTTAGATGTTTCCTGATCATTTAATAAAATATTACATGCAGAATTCCAACACTCGTAACAGATTGCTAACTCTGCCATAACTAAGTTTGTCATAACTATGAAAGAGATATGACAAAATCATAGTGCTTATGACAGAAGTTTATGAATGTTTCATAGCTATGACTAGAGTTATGACTAAAATTTATGACATTCTATAAGTACCACCCCTGATTCCTTCTGACCATGCCACGAAACAAGCTCTTTCTCTATAGCTGATGTTTCGTGGCAATGTTTGAAGGACTCGGTGTTCTCCAAAATTCTGACTACATCACAGGGTCCTTAACAAGAACATGAAGGAAAACCCTTCAAAAGCTCCGGCTTTTAATGATATGAGTGAGTGAGTTGAACCCCTTTTAAGAAGTGGTCGCCCCAAGAACAAGAATGAGTGAGTCAGTTGAACCCCTTTTAAGAAGTGGTCGCCCCAAGAAGAAGAACAAGAACAATAAAACCTAGAGCTCTCGGCTTAGGCCGGAGCTAAAAAACATTGGTAAGTGCAGTTCAAACAAAACTTAAGAAAACAGAGGAAAACACTTATGATATTAAAATAAATCATATTATTTGCCATCAAATACAAGGACAGCTCTATCTTACAAAAAGAAGCACTTGCTATTTGGTTGTATAGACTCTGAAATAAGTTTTTATATTGCAGATTGACAAAGACGAAGAATGGGAAGGTAATATTCAATTATTGAAATATTTCTACAAAAATCACATGATGAAAAAGATGCTAGAAGGTTAATATTTTACAGACATTATTGACTTCCATTCAATGAGGTAACATATACATGTACAGCCACGCACCAAAGTTTCTGTACCCCCTCAGTGGAAGTCAGAGTCAGAGAGAGCAGAGAGGGTAGGTAAACGGACGGTAGCCACCACAGTGATGTCAACTCTAGCCAAGATAGTATTCCCGAACCATGAGTTGTGAGCTTCATTTGAAACATTCACTGGTGAGTGGGAGAGTCAGAAAGGGGGATAAATGGAAGATATTGTTCTCAATCTCCACATCCTATCTGCTTAAATATGTGTTTTATTATTTTGACAAACTTAAAAATAGTGTAGTTCTACTTTGTTATTGTAGTTATTATAATCATCATAATATTATCATGTCATCGCGCCAAAGCCGTATCTAATTTAGGGCATTGTCATTTGCTTCCTTTTTATGACTCTGGTATAAGAACGTCTTTGTGCGTTGTGTAATAATTGATCTCCGAAGATTAACAGGTGCACCACGGGAATTTTTGCTACTTGCCCCCAATTATTATGATACAAATTAATAATATAATTGAAGACCTATACACATAATATGGTGTGAGACTGCTGCAATCTCCTTTATGCCATATAGACAAACAAAAATAACTCGTGTGTATTCCAGCATATAGAGTATAATATCGTATCTACAGTATGATATCCCGCTTATTTCTGAAGGTTTGGCTAGCCCTGATAACTGTAGACTTCTCAAATGCTTGACATGGAGTAAAACTTTTTATCACATACTTCACATTCAAAGTTCCTATCTCCTGTGTGTATAAGTATGACTAAGTATGTGCTTCTTTGTATCACTCTTTCTCATAAACTTTTTACCACATTCTTTACATTCAAAGTTCTTCTCTCCTGTGTGTATAAGTATGTGATTCTTAAGGTTAGCTTTCATACTAAGCTTTTTACCACACTCATCACATTCAAAGTTCTTCTCTCCTGTGTGTATAAGTATGTGATTCTTAAGGTTAAATTTCTTATTAAACTCTTTACCACACTCATCACATTCAAAGTTCTTCTCTCCTGTGTGTATAAGTATGTGATTCTTAAGGTTAGATTTCATACTAAACTTTTTACCACACTCATCACATTCAAAGTTCTTCTCTCCTGTGTGTATAAGTATGTGTCTCTCAAGTTGAGATTTCCAACTAAACTCTTTACCACATTCATCACATATAAACTTTTTCTTTGCAGTATGAGTCAACAAATGCTGAGTGAGATGGCATTTCCTACTAAATTTTTGACCACACTGTTGACAGACCAACTTGTTACACTTTTCTTCTCTGACAACATTGATGGTGTCACTTCCTTCCACCTCCATCACTAACACAGCTTTATTCTGCCACCAATATGACCACTTGGTTATTACTGTTGTCAGGGCTGCCAACCACACTGTTGTACCAGTCCTGTTAGGCTTTAACTCGTTCAAGCTCTGGTAACTTAGTTGTATTTGCTTCTTGGGACTTGTAGTATTGTTATTATTATTAGTTAGTTAGCGTAGACGTGGGTGTTTTCTAAGGTAATTGACTTCACAGTTGTAACATGGAAAGTTCATTTATTTACACTTATATCTCTATACACACACAGACAGGAAATGATATTGATGTGCTTCTTTTCTGATAGAGTAGTGTGTCTCTCTTGGCGAGACAATTATGTATAATAGCCCTAAGGGAGCAAGTTTAAGAATCCTACCTATTAGGTAAGTGTCACTGTTTATATACAATTTCACTTGAGTTGTCAGTTGTCTTTGGATACAATTATTACTGTGTGTTGTCATGCTTACGTGGCCAGACAAGCCACGTGGGTAATGTGGTAGGAAGCCACGTGTCTGGTTGTCATGTGGTCATGAGGTATAGTCCTCGTGTTCTTAGTCCTACCCATTCTGCTACCTAATCAGTTTATATTATCTGTGGATTAGGCATATCTCCTTGTGACCATTCCTTGGTTATGTCGGAGTCTTACTCTCTTTTTCTACTCTCCTTTCTACTCTCTCCCTACTCTCACATGGGTACCACTGTGACTCACACTATTTATTACTAATATCTGCCCTCTGCTTATCTTGTGTACAGGGTCTTAGGCAGGCAGTCTGTTTACCTGTGTATTATCTTATGATTGTGGCATACAGCACTTGCCTTATTGTGTACAAATGCTCGGCCGCTACCGTAATCTATCTGTCCTCAGATAACCTTGATTGTGGAAACAAACATACAATGTAGGTAGGGTACACAATAACTAAGATATTATCAGTGAATACCTCAATAATAATATAAAATTGACATCAAAGACATAGGCACATCATATACTTAAAATGAACATCAATACATGAATAAAATACACTGGTACATACATAAAGAAATAATCTTAAAATTAATGTGTTGAGCTAGGTGCTTGTAGTTATGTGTATAAGCTAACCTATGCTAAAAATTCACACATTAATGAAGATGCCTTGTTGCTATGTTGTGGCTGTGCAATAACAGCTCAATGTTAATTTTCCATAACAAGATAATTCAGTCTACATTGATAGAGTTCTCTTATACAATGCAAAATATGACAGTAGACTTTTTCTATATAAAAATGTTATAGTACCTGCCAGAAAGATAAGACATGGGATAATAAATATTTGTACCAAGTTTTATTTTCATCAATATATGGAGTAACCAACTGATACTAGCAGGATGTTTGATTCCCAGTTTCCTTGAATAACTTCCCAGCTTCACTTTTTTCTGAAACAATTGATAATAGGGAGATATTAAACAAGTCGATATTAAATGAAATATATTGAAAGGTGGAAGAGAGTGGGATATATTGTCTAGCAATTATATATTTTATTTTCCAATGTAACGATTCCCTTGAATCGATTTTATCTGAGTCTGCCTCTCTACATTAGCCTTAATCCATGCCATGTGTAGGGTGAGTAGGGTAATATATTGTTAATAGTCTATCAGCAGGTAAGTATAGATAGTAGAAATAGAAATTTGATGATATAAGAGAGGTTTGATTAGTAATAGATATGAATTACATGCATATAGTGCCTGAATTGCTTTAAAGCACGTGGAGATTTCGCATCCTTTGGAGGAATACTTGCCAATATTTATGCAGGACCAACATATAAATAAGGACATGCAACATGGTACTTGAGGAGTGTGTGTCATTGATGACATCATCACTAAGTATAATACTTCTTGGAGGAATTTTTTGAACATTAAAAGATTATTTCTATTTTCATTGGGAATTCTTGAAGTGCGTAGCTTGTGAATAATACTTTACCTTCTATGGGAATAATAATGAGTATATACTCTTGTATTAAAATACCACGCACGATTGTATAATAATATTTAAAATAGGTGGAAGAAAGATATTTTGGTAAGATAGTACTTCACACTGATTTTTCCTTTGCATATTATAGTTATTAAGTATGAGTTGATCTTATCTTACCCGCAGTAAATACTCTCCTAATAAATGGTTGTACTTTCTTTCTAAGTTTCTGTACTCGTAATACAGCTTCCTGCTTCTCGCAGAAGTAAATAGAAGCCTACTAAGTATATGTGAATATTTTCTTTTATTGGTAAAGTAAAGCTCTATAATTCGTATTTAATATCTGTGCAATGCTTTTTTTTTACCTGTTACACTTACCACGATATGCAACAGTTTGTCTCATAATCCTTTATTTTATAGGATATATTTGTATACCACTATGTAAGCAGTACCAAATAATGTTCACGAAAATACACGTAAAAATTTTCCCAACCACGCTCTGGGCTGTGGTGATGGCTCAAGCCATTATATATTTTGTATAATAAGCGAACAATATTACCTTAGTCGCTGGATTCCATTTGTGTGATACCTGTCAAATAAACTAGTGTATCAGTAAATACTTGTAGCTGTAGCCACTGCTCACTGGGATAAAATCTGTAAAGAGTAAGAAATAGTGATTATATCATTTGTCACCATTAGTTTATTTATTTTTCTTTTCTTTTCATCTGCTTGTTAATAAAATTGTATACGAGAGCTCTCGGATTGAAGACATCATCTGTCTTGCGTTGTGTTCCTCGTCTGAGCCTGGAGCTGTTGAGAGTAGAGACAAAAATTATTATCCATTTTGGTTGATTTGGGCCACATCTGTAAAAAGAAATATTATTTTATTTCATAGAAAACCGATCGGATTTATGTTTGTAATTGATTATTTTATTATATAGTATATAGTATATAGTAGGGATAAATTTACTAAGAAGAGGAAATTGTTATGTTCCAGTGATATGGATTGGTTTTATTTTGGATGGTTTTGCGCGCTTTACCAATCTCTTTATCCTGTTTACATATACAATATCATCCGCCTGGTAAAAATATTCTTTATTATAAGTTTATTACCTACTAAAGATATGACTGTGTGAAGTTTTTAAACTTCGATCGGGTACCCGTATTATTTTATGTATCACCTGGAGTGAACATTTGAATTATTTGCTTTATTAGACCGGCGATTACGCATTTTATTCCTGCAAGCCAGTAAATTGCTTGTGTAGGCGATTACGCATTTTGTTCCTGCAAGCCCGTAAATTGCTTGTGTAGGCGATTACGCATTTTTTTTCCTTGCAAGCCCGAAAATTGCTTGTGTAGGCGATTACGCATTTTTTTCCTTGCAAGCCCGTAAATTGCTTGTGTAGGCGATTACGCATTATTTACTTGCAAGCCCGTAAATTGCTTGTGTAGGCGATTACGCATTATTTCCTTGCAAGCCCGAAAATTGCTTGTGTAGGCGATTACGCATTTTGTTCCTGCAAGCCCGTAAATTGCTTGTGTAGGCGATTACGCATTATTTCCTTGCAAGCCCGAAAATTGCTTGTACATCATGATGAAATTGTTGAACTGCAACTCACTGTTGTTCAGCGAAGTTGTCCTTGTTGTAGCCTGGCTTCTGTGTGGCAATTGTTATCTCATATAATTATATGAAAGACGTTTCTTGTACGCCATATAGTATTTCCTGAGGAGTTTTTTCCTTTTATTTCAACGTTTTGTAGTATTCATAGACTGTCATTTTTTGATGCAGTCTTTCCATGTGGAGGGATTTCCATTGTTTCTGTGCCACCAAGTACTTGTAGTATTTTACGGTTTTGCCGTATTGTTACCCATTAGCTGCTGGGAGATATGGGGAGATATGGTTATACAAACGTTTGCTTCAAATTAGTAGAAATTAGATATCTTTATAATATTGGGACATGTATATGGGCATAAAATAATTTGGGATTAGATATATGTGCACGTATTATTTGCGGTTTTTATCATGTAGTGGTGCCGCCACTAAATATTTAGAAAAATGGTTAACCATAGGTAATAGTTTATTTATGCCCTGATTTGTAATTGGTAAGGAAAGTAGAATTATTCCTATTATGTCTCCTGATTCGTCCAGGATTATATTCCTGTCATGGAGCATTGCATGTTTCGCACTGAGCGATATACTGTATATGTTTTTTCATCTGCCCATAGTTTATGTTAATTGTATATTATATGGAGATTGTTTTGATATTCTCTCCCAGGATGTCCTGTTGCATTTTGATAAAAGGGTAATTAACACTGAGGGAAGTATTATTTAATGTATCACTTTCATTGGTTTATAAGTCACTTTTACTAAGTTTTTTTTTTTTTTTGTAAAAATCTTATCATAATGGGAAAAGTTATTGAAGTGACTGTAATTCTCGTCCATTAGTTTCATCCTCAGAGTTAAATAATGTCTTAGTATATTTTAGCATAGGAATTGCTAATGTTTATGCATGTTTACCACGTCCATGAGTGACTTCGGAAGTAAATGACAAGATGATTGTTTAAGGGATTTGTTATTTTTATCAATAATCATCCTGGAAGGTAGTTAATATCAATATGTGGGAGAAATTCCTTAATGGTTCGATACTATCTGGCTACTTTTCACGCTAAGGTTTGAGATTATAGTAAGCCAAGAATATATTAGTGATTCACGAGTATTTGTAAAGGATAGCCTAATACGATTTTCTAAAAGTACGAATTGCCCCTAACATTATTTGTTAATTGTTCCTGGTCCGTTACAGAGTAACGAGTTTGCTGTGCATTAAATATTCTTTATGCATAAGTACATACCTGACATAGAACTTAGCTATATCTTACCTAAGTACAGTGCCTAAGCTTACTGAAGAAGCATCTGTACACGTGATATTATTATTATTAAGGTAATGAATAAGATGGACATGCATGAATTGGAGCTGACCTTAATTAACCTTTATTAACTTTTCTGACTTCCATACACATCTGTCACTCTCCTGAGGAGATTATTTAGTGCGTTTGTTAAATGGGAAAAATGTCTTTATAATGATTCTCTATATACGAACATAAACTCAAGAGTGATTTTACGTTAGTTTACTTTCATTGTTCGTATTTTATGCTTGTGTATGGAGCCCAGTGGTGGTTAATGTATAACCTATCATTATAATATCCTGGTAATATAATGAAACATATATATTTAAAGTTTGAGGCCTACCTAATTCAATGTCTATTTAACCTTCCTTATTGTTAAATATTGTGATTGTACCTTATTAGAAAAATAATCAAATTGTCTAGCTAAGCGATGACTACGTTAATAATAACACTGACACGAAAATTTAGCATATGCTTAAATGTTGATTGAGCATTACGTAACCCAAATGGTCTACGAATGTATTCATAATAACCATGGGACGTATTAAATGTATTATTATATAATGCTACTTGCCAGTGTCCACTGACCAATTTTAATATGTTTTGTTTGAGCAATGTTAGAGAAAACATCCTTAAAGGAGGGAGGGGATATTTATATTTACTTGTAGCATTATATCTCTGTAAGAAGTACTGGCTTAAATTCACCATCATTTTTGAAACCAAAAACATTTGACTGTTAAAAGGGGGAGTTAAAATCTTAATAATACTTTCATCCAACATTTCATTTATCATTTATAATTTTCTGTCTAGTATAAGGTATGGTCGCCTATATGCTTATTTATAAATAGGTTATTCCTAAAAATGTTACCAGGTAGGGCAATCGCATTTTGATATGTGGCTAGTATATTAATAAAATTATCACGATAAATTAGAAAATATCGTCTCCTGACCAAATTTCTAAGGTTCTCCCTTATATGATTATCCTTTAACTCTTCGGTTAAAATTGATATAATATTTCTTGTGGTTTTTAGTCTAACTTCCATCTTGTACAGATCATATAAATATGTCATTTTCTTTACCTGATTATTGGTAGTTGATTTCTTAAAGATATAGATAGTAGCAATATTATTATCATTTACATTAGTGAAAGTAGATACATTCCCAGGTTATTTTCCCAGACTCTACTAAGGATAGAACACTAATATGTGGTTGTAATATGAGATGGAAGTTTTACCTTCAATTCATGGACGAAATTTAGTGGTAATATAGTATTATCTGCAGTAGGCCTTTATGATAATGGAATAGTTCCCGTTTTTTTGTTTTTGTTTTCAATACATTTTTATGGACATATTTTGGCCTGGACAATCCTGTATTAAAATACATTAATACCTAAAATGTATTATTTTATGTTTAGTGCATATTATTATGTGTATTTGGTTAGTTTTTGTCTAACCGTACAGGAAGGGTTTAGTGTCCCTAATACCTGTTAATTTATTATTTGTCATATGTGACAATTCTATATCACCTGTTCAATCTTAGTTTATAAAACCCGCTGGGGATCTAAGTTGCACAATTTGTTAAAGGAATTATCCGATAACAAGGAAACTGCTGTTCCTGTGTCTATCATTAATGAAATATTAGTATGTGATACTTAGACAGGGATTATTATTATATTATAGGTATTTACGACGACAGGGCAGTATTTATTTACTTATGTGATTATTGATGCCATTTTAATATCGTGGTGGTCTCGTTTCATACATCATGTTTCGATTGTGCAAGCTTTGTTTCCTTTTGTTAAGGATCATGTGTTCATTTAAGGAATACGAATTTGACTCATGTGAATGACAGTATTTATGCTTTGATTTCCCATTATTTCCTGTGGATTTATTACTATCAGATTCACTGGTCTTATGCTTATCTTCGTTACAATGTTTGCAACGTTGTCTGTGTGATTCCCTTTGAGTTATGGTATCAAAATTATAATTCTTCTTATCCCTGGAGTGAGTAATATGTAATACATGATGTATGATGCGAGATTTCTTTGAATATAATTCTAGCGATCCTGCTGATGCAAGTGCTTTTGCTAGTTCCCTTGTATTTATTTTGTTTGCCTTTCTTTTAATCATTCTTTGAACCCTTGAGAACGATTTATTTACTTTACCATCCCCCAAAACATCAATAAGTGACTGTCTAAATGTGGCATATGACGTTAAATTCTTTGGATTAGAAAAAGCACTTGTGTTTAACCTAGAACTGGCTGGACTAACCTGTGCAATATACTCTCTTACCAATGCTATTTTATGTTCGTCCTGCTCTATATTCGCTTTGCAAAATATCTTCTCCAAATGACGCAAGAAGAGATGAATCCCATATCTTGGATTATCTCCCTTAAAATGCTTTACATGAGAAATGGTGGTAGGTAAGAGTTTCATTGTTAGCTTAGAAGAGACAGTGGAATCAGTATTTGTTAGATGATGAGCAGAGACGATAGGAGTTTGTAGAGGAGTAGTCATTGTTAGTGATAATACAGGATGATATAATAGACAGATTGAGTTTTTAATGGGGTTATGGTTGGAGAAGAAGAAAATGTACTCGTATGTGTTGGCACCACAACGAGATTTTTTAGGGAGGCAGGGGAATCTAGCTCAGAGGATATTGAATCATTATCAGGGATATTCGAAGTTATTGCGATACCTTTAGATTAATGGGGAAGAATTCTTTACTTTGTTTTAATTTGGCACTTCTTTTCTTTCTTTCTGGGCTTTAATGAGGAAACCTAATTTTATCCTAACATGTTCGTAGACAAGTGAAAAATAATGTAATGTACATGTAATGTGTACCTACTTTTAGTACTTTAGTTGCAACGATGATGATGACGACGAGTTGACGTCTAGGTGGGGTGTCTGGCCAGTCGTGGTGATGAGTAGCTCGCACACTAACACACTAGTAGTCGTTCTTGGAGTGAAGATGATGAATGTTGACTTGCCTTTTACGAGAGAATTTACGTAGCAAGGTGTCAGCTTGGAGAATGGAGATGATGAAGTGATGACGTTGTCCTACGTTCCAGGGACGCTCATGGGTAGTGATGAAGGGATGACGTCCTTACGTTCCAGGGACGCTCATGGGTAGTGATGAAGGGATGGCGTCCTTACGTTCCAGGGACGCTCATGGGTAGTGATGAAGGGATGGCGTTGTCCTTACGAGAGAATTTACGTACAGGGACGCCTGGGGTAGTGATGATTGATTGTTGTGAAGTAGATGAGGTCCCGTTGTAGGTCTAGTTGCAGTTATGTTGAAGTAGGTATCTTGTAGGTGATGAATTTGTGGTTTATCTCCCTCGTTTATAGAGGTCGTGAGAAGAAATTACCTGAGAGAAATTTACAAGTAAAATCTTCAACTTGTCCTTGAACTATGTTATTCACTGTACTCCCTGGAAGTCAACTCCTTTGCAATCTTGTTGTTGCAACCACTGCTGCCACCATAATGTACCAGTCCTGTTAGGCTTTAACTCGTTCAAGCTCTGGTAACTTAGTTGTATTTGCTTCTTGGGACTTGTAGTATTGTTATTATTATTAGTTAGTTAGCGTAGACGTGGGTGTTTTCTAAGGTAATTGACTTCACAGTTGTAACATGGAAAGTTCATTTATTTACACTTATATCTCTATACACACACAGACAGGAAATGATATTGATGTGCTTCTTTTCTGATAGAGTAGTGTGTCTCTCTTGGCGAGACAATTATGTATAATAGCCCTAAGGGAGCAAGTTTAAGAATCCTACCTATTAGGTAAGTGTCACTGTTTATATACAATTTCACTGGAGTTGTCAGTTGTCTTTGGATACAATTATTACTGTGTGTTGTCATGCTTACGTGGCCAGACAAGCCACGTGGGTAATGTGGTAGGAAGCCACGTGTCTGGTTGTCATGTGGTCATGAGGTATAGTCCTCGTGTTCTTAGTCCTACCCATTCTGCTACCTAATCAGTTTATATTATCTGTGGATTAGGCATATCTCCTTGTGACCATTCCTTGGTTATGTCGGAGTCTTACTCTCTTTTTCTACTCTCCTTTCTACTCTCTCCCTACTCTCACATGGGTACCACTGTGACTCACACTATTTATTACTAATATCTGCCCTCTGCTTATCTTGTGTACAGGGTCTTAGGCAGGCAGTCTGTTTACCTGTGTATTATCTTATGATTGTGGCATACAGCACTTGCCTTATTGTGTACACTGTTATTGGTGTCAGGACTGCCAACTACAGTGTTACTTCATATCTGAAACAATAACAATACCAGTCTTATATCATTGGAAGATTTGAACATTTACTGAATATTCTGTAGCACCAAAAATAGCCTATGTCCAAGTTAGGTCCCGGTAGTTTGCCTCAGTTAGGTCCCGATAGTCTGCTGTGGTCTAGGTTAGGTTAGGTAAGGTTAGGTTAGGTAAGGTTAGGTCAAATAAGGTAAGGTTTGGTTAGGTCAAATAAGGTTAGGTTTGGTTAGGTCAAATAGGTAAGGTTAGGTCGGATTAGAGACCCTATGTAAGAAAGACTGGGCAGCCACCATTCTTGCTCATCTTCGAGTTATCCACGATACCTCTCAAGTTAGTATAGGAAAAATGTATAGTTGCTAGATACAACCAGTTAGTAATCTATTGTTGACATTCATGGGCAATATGTTGACGAAAGTTGCATTCTTTCCATATACATATATTTTTTAATTCTATAAGATCCCTGAAGTTATAAATACTATTATACGTCATGTATGTGTTATTTAAAGCCTATAATAGGACGTAACGAGTTGCCAGACGACGCTACCAAACTAATACGGTTGTCTGAAAGATGACCAGTGCTGCCAGGTGCGGGGAAATTTCTGTTTTAGGGAATATTGAAGTCCATGCATGGAGATTATAATTTATAAAGCATGTTCATGAGTAAACAGGGAAATTTCTATCAGACGAAATACCAAAAAGACCGTCAGTGTTCCAGAGTAAACAGGAAATAATTGAGGTAAAAAGGGAAATTCTGATGTTGAAGTGAGGGAAATTTCATCAAGCAGACAACACTGCCAACACTGAAGACGACAATAGTAGTAATCAATGTTTAGCATATCTGTGATACCTTTGATACTACGGTTAGTTTACATAATATTTGTATGAAAATGGTTTCCGTAGGTGTATTACCAACGTTTACATACTATTATGGGTATGACTATAAACTACAACCAGTGGTGAGGCTCTGATTGGGGACTTTTGGAGTTGTAGGGAAAGTGGAGTTAGCCTTTAATCACCATTACTCCCAGGTCCATTCTGACCCGGAATGGTAGCACCTGTTTAGGGTACCTGCTGCCTTGTAGGGTATGCCTTTTTAGGCAATGACTAGGAGAAGGAACCCCCTGCTGCCTTGTAGGGTATAAAGGCTAGGCCCACCGCCGATACCTGTGCTGGCTGTAAGCAAGGGCATGCTAACCACAAAAAATTTCGCCCCAACAAAATATGATGGCAACCACAGAAATGGCCCCCAGTCCCCGGCAGCCCTTAACCCCTCCGCGACGGGATAACTATGAATATCCATTTTGTCAGTCCGGGGCTAGTCTTAATTTCCCTACTGCCTGGCCGGGCGCTTTTGGCCGATTTTTCCAAAATCGCTCTATTCCACTTACTCTGTACGTCTAAACTACGATACTGAACAACTTAAATTTGGTCTTGTTAGCACCATCAACTCTTCCTCTTTCCAATAAAACCAACCTCAGCTCTCTACAACTCTCCGTTGCCGAGAAATTAAGTGAGGAATGAAGGGTACTTTCTCGTGTGAGCGCGGCTGCGTTCGCTTAGGTGGCGTGGCTCTGACGACAACTGAACGTGGCCCGCGCGGGTGGCAGTCAGTGTTGTAAGTAAGCATGGCGCAACACAGAATCGGACACGCACGATAAATCTAATCCACATCCATCCATGTTTACAGTCAGTAACACACTGACTGACGATGGTGATTTGTAGGGATGGTGGTGAAGTATAGCCAAGTAAAAAAAAAACCGCCAAATTGGGCTCACAAATGCCGACATTGGCAATAGCGGTGCTTCATCCCGCCCGGTCACCACATGGCAGGGGTGTAAGACACGACCCGGCCGCTTCCTGGGGCCGTCTATGACCGCGGTCCGGACGTTAAGGGTTAAGTGGGCAGGTGGTGCGAACAACCTCCGGACTGAACATAAGAGAAAATACAAAAACATAAAATAAATCTGAGAGTGGGTACAGTGAACGTTGGGTCGATTGTGGGGAGGAGCAGAGAGGTGGTGATGTTGAAGAGGAGGAAAATAGATATTTGTTGTGTACAGGAAGTACAATATAGAGGAGATGGAAGTAAAATGTTGGGATGCGGAGAGGAACGCTACAAGCTCTGGTGGGCTGGAGAAGAGATGAAAGTAGGAGGAGTAGGTATATTGGTACGAGAGGAGCTAGCGGTGGATGTGATAAAGGTTGAAATAATAAATGCTAACATAATACAGATAGAGATTGTCATGGGAAGGAAAGTTACAAACCTATTTTCAGTATATGCACCACAAGTAGGTAGGTAGGCCGGAGGAAGAAAAAGAAGCCTTCTGGGGTACGTTGGATGATGCAACAATAGTGCCAGAATCAGGTACTACTAGTTGCAGGTGACCTAAACGGACATATTGGAGAGGACAGGGGAGGATTCCAAGAAGTCATGGCTATATATGGATTTGGAGTGAGAAATCAGCAAGGAGAAAGGATACTGGAATTCTGCCAAAGTAAAGAGCTGAGGGTCATAAATACTATGTTTAAAAAGGACAGGGAGAAGAAAATTACATATAAAAGTGGAGGAGCAGAAACACAAATTGATTTTATACAGGTGAAAAAGGAGAGAGAGATACATGTAAGAGACTGTAAGGTCATCCCAGGAGAGGAGTGTTTAACACAGCATCGTCTATTGAGAGCAGATCTAAATGTCACACACTTAAAGAGAACAAAAATGCAGAGGGGCAAAAAGAAAATAAAAGAGTGGAAACTAAAGGATGAGAATACACGAAGACAATTTGAAGTGAAGGTTCAACAGAAAAATAATAGAAACAGAGCAAGGGGTTGGAAGCAGCTGAGTGAAAATGTTCTGGAGACTGTAAAGGAAGAAGGTGAAGAGAAACCTGGTGGTGAAATGAAGCAGTGCAGAGGTCATTGTAGGAAAAGAAAAGGGCATACAAGAGATGGCAAAGAACACAGAATCAACAAGATAAAAGAGAATATAAAGAGAAAACAAGACAGGCCAAAAGTGAAGTAGCCAGAGCAAAGAGGCTGGCATGGGAAAATTGGAGTGAAGAACTGAATAGTAGTGAGAAGCAAAAAGAAATGTTTAAAATTGCAAAACAAATGAAGAGAAAGAGTAAAGATGTAACGGGAGCAAAGTATATAAAGGATGAAAGGGGAGTTATCAAGATAAATACAGAAGAGATACTTGGGAGGTGGAGATGTTACTTTGAAGACTTATTAAATGAGGAAAATGAACACATGCTGGAAGAGACCGACATGGTAGAAGGACCAATAGAAGAAATATCAGAAGAGGAAGTAAAGAGAGCATTAAATGGAATGAAAAATGGAAGAGCGGCTGGTCCAACGGGAATGACAAGTGACTTGATAAAGAAAGCAGGTGTTTTAGGAGATTTAACAAGAGTATTTAGAAGTATAGTTGATGAGGGAGAAATTCCTGAAGGCTGGAAAAGTAGTGAGACTGTCCCAACATATAAAGGAAAAAGAGATGCCCTGGAGTGTGGAAAAAATAGAGGAATTAGACTATTGGAGCATGGAATGAAACTATTTGAAAAGGTATTGGAGGAGAGGTTGAGGAAACTGATAAAAGTGGATAGTCGACAGTTTGGATTTTGCCCAGGAAAGTCAACAACAGATGCAATTTTTATAGTGAGGTAAATGCAGGAAAAGTTTAGTGAGAAGAAGAAGAAGTTGTACCATGTGTTTGTGGACCTCGAGAAGGCATTTGATGGAGTGCCAAGGAGAGCGACTGAGTGGGCACTGAGGCAGACAAAAAGTGCCAGAAAGGCTTGTGGCTGCAGTCATGTCTCTGTATGTGGAATCAAGGTCAAGGGTGAAAATAAAGGCAGGAACATGAGAGGAGTTTGACATTGGAGTGGGAGTACACCAGGGATCAGCTCTTACTCCACTACTCTTCATCACAGTACTGTAATGGAGGAGGCTACTAAATTGGCAAGAGGAAATGGTCCGTGTGGGAACTGCTCTATGCTGATGATCTGGTCTTGACAGCAGAATCAAAGCAAGAAGTAACAAATAGGTTTAACAGGTGGAAGGAAACGATGGAACAAAGAGATGGAGCTGAAAATAAACATGGAAAAGACAAAAATGATGGTGACTGGAAACAAGGCTCCAAAATTAATCCAGTGAGGAAGATGGCCATGTGGATGTTGTGGAAGAGGAGTGGAAACAAACTCAGTGCTGTGTACTGAGTGTAATAAATGGTGTCACCAACGATGCTCGGGTTGGATAATTCTCCGAGGTGTGCGGAACTTTGTATGTCCAAGATGTGTGAGGGAGGGGATGGGTAGTGATGGTGATGTGTGAGGGAGGGGATGGGTAGTGATGGTGATGTGTGAGGGAGGGGATGGGTAGTGATGGTGATGTGTGAGGGAGGGGATGGGTAGTGATGGTGATGTGTGAGGGAGGGGATGGGTAGTGATGGTGATGTGTGAGGGAGGGGATGGGTAGTGATGGTGATGTGTGAGGGAGGGGATGGGTAGTGATGGTGATGTGTGAGGGAGGGGATGGGTAGTGATGGTGATGTGTGAGGGAGGGGATGGGTAGTGATGGTGATGTGTGAGGGAGGGGATGGGTAGTGATGGTGATGTGTGAGGGAGGGGATGGGTAGTGATGGTGATGTGTGAGGGAGGGGATGGGTAGTGATGGTGATGTGTGAGGGAGGGGATGGGTAGTGATGGTGATGTGTGAGGGAGGGGATGGGTAGTGATGGTGATGTGTGAGGGAGGGGATGGGTAGTGATGGTGATGTGTGAGGGAGGGGATGGGTAGTGATGGTGATGTGTGAGGGAGGGGATGGGTAGTGATGGTGATGTGTGAGGGAGGGGATGGGTAGTGATGGTGATGTGTGAGGGAGGGGATGGGTAGTGATGGTGATGTGTGAGGGAGGGGATGGGTAGTGATGGTGATGTGTGAGGGAGGGGATGGGTAGTGATGGTGATGTGTGAGGGAGGGGATGGGTAGTGATGGTGATGTGTGAGGGAGGGGATGGGTAGTGATGGTGATGTGTGAGGGAGGGGATGGGTAGTGATGGTGATGTGTGAGGGAGGGGATGGGTAGTGATGGTGATGTGTGAGGGAGGGGATGGGTAGTGATGGTGATGGGTGAGGGAGGGGATGGGTAGTGATGGTGATGTGTGAGGGAAGGGATGGGTAGTGATGGTGATGTGTGAGGGAGGGGATGGGTAGTGATGGTGATGTGTGAGGGAGGGGATGGGTAGTGATGGTGATGTGTGAGGGAGGGGATGGGTAGTGATGGTGATGTGTGAGGGAGGGGATGGGTAGTGATGGTGATGTGTGAGGGAGGGGATGGGTAGTGATGGTGATGTGTGAGGGAGGGGATGGGTAGTGATGGTGATGTGTGAGGGAGGGGATGGGTAGTGATGGTGATGTGTGAGGGAGGGGATGGGTAGTGATGGTGATGTGTGAGGGAGGGGATGGGTAGTGATGGTGATGTGTGAGGGAGGGGATGGGTAGTGATGGTGATGTGTGAGGGAGGGGATGGGTAGTGATGGTGATGTGTGAGGGAGGGGATGGGTAGTGATGGTGATGTGTGAGGGAGGGGATGGGTAGTGATGGTGATGTGTGAGGGAGGGGATGGGTAGTGATGGTGATGTGTGAGGGAGGGGATGGGTAGTGATGGTGATGTGTGAGGGAGGGGATGGGTAGTGATGGTGATGTGTGAGGGAGGGGATGGGTAGTGATGGTGATGTGTGAGGGAGGGGATGGGTAGTGATGGTGATGTGTGAGGGAGGGGATGGGTAGTGATGGTGATGTGTGAGGGAGGGGATGGGTAGTGATGGTGATGTGTGAGGGAGGGGATGGGTAGTGATGGTGATGTGTGAGGGAGGGGATGGGTAGTGATGGTGATGTGTGAGGGAGGGGATGGGTAGTGATGGTGATGTGTGAGGGAGGGGATGGGTAGTGATGGTGATGTGTGAGGGAGGGGATGGGTAGTGATGGTGATGTGTGAGGGAGGGGATGGGTAGTGATGGTGATGTGTGAGGGAGGGGATGGGTAGTGATGGTGATGTGTGAGGGAGGGGATGGGTAGTGATGGTGAGGGAGGGGATGGGTAGTGATGGTGATGTGTGAGGGAGGGGATGGGTAGTGATGGTGAGGGAGGGGATGGGTAGTGATGGTGATGTGTGAGGGAGGGGATGGGTAGTGATGGTGAGGGAGGGGATGGGTAGTGATGGTGATGTGTGAGGGAGGGGATGGGTAGTGATGGTGAGGGAGGGGATGGGTAGTGATGGTGATGAAGAGGATGCCGGGTTGATGGTAAATGGAGGTGTGTTAGAGGAAGTACAACAGTTCTGCTACTTGGGAGATGTGTTGGACTGTGAAGCAGGAGTGGAAAGAGCAGTAAGAGCGAGAGTAGCAACTGCATGGGGAAGATAGCGAGAAATGGCCAGTTTATTGGTGAACCGCAGCATAGGGCTGAAGACCAGAGGAAGGACATACAAAGCATGTGTGAGACCTGCTCTTATGTATGGAACAGAAACATGGGCATTGACAAACAGACTGATGGAGGTTATACGCAGCTGTGACCGTAGAATGCTGAGATACATAGCAGGAATAAGGTGGCAAGATGGGAGGTCTAGCAGTGAAGTGGCAGAGATGTGTGTGTGTGTGTGTGTGGGATTGAAGACCTTTCTGTTAGGTTGAGGCAGAGAAGACTGAGATGGTTTGGACATGTGAGAAGAGCGGAAGGGGGGGGGGGTTGAGTGAGGTGGAGGAGGTGAGAGGAGGTGGAGGAGGTGAGAGTGGAGGGCCGGCGACCGGTGGGAAGGCCCAAGAAAAAGTGGAGAGGGTGTGTAATGGAAGATATGAATTTAATGGGAATAGAAGAACATATGGTACAAGATAGACAGATGTGGAGAACAGTCATCGCCCATCCAACCCCATCCTAAATGGGAAAATGATGATGATGACATGTTGTTCCCATAATTATGAGGGAATTTGTTGTCGCAACGAATGGTTAAGTATAGTATTTTAGTACTGATTCGTCATCATACAGTTCAGCATTCTGTAAGGCTGAGGGAAGTTTTCAAGGAATATTTATATTGAATTGAAGATAGACTAAAAAATATCTTTGCTTCTTAATCTAAATAAGATATTGCATAAATATAACAACATTCTAATGATTATTTAATCACGCAACATAGTCAAGGTCAGATAAGGTAAGGTTTGGTTAGATCAGTTAAGGTTTGTTTAGGTCAGATCAGCTAAGGTTAGGTTTGGTTATGTCAAATAAAGTAAGTTTATGTGGTATTAGTCAAGCGTTTGTCCATAATCACTCACAGTAATTCTTTTCTGTCAAGTGGATTTCTTAATACAGTCGACCCTCGCATGATCGGACCCCATTTGTGCGGATTTTGGTTTGGGCGGACACAAGAAATACAAAAAAACGATCCCGAAAAGCTTTGAATAGCACGGGCAAAATCTATTAATGTTAAAAGCTATCCGGTAGGTGGCGAGTCACGCAGTGGCGCGGGAAAGAATATTCGCGCCAAAACATTCAGTTTGTTTACAGTCTCCATCCCGCTTGCCTCGCTTACCTTACCCGTGAATATTTCGTCCTTCAATATGCCTCCCAAAACGACGAATACTACTAAGAAAAAGCGTTTTACTCTTTGTGGAAACTGGAAAAGTGAATATCTGTGACGAGGATAACTGAGGAGTATGGAATAAGTAAACAGTCTGTGTCAGACATAAAGAAGGTCAAAGATAAACTTAAGCCCGTGTCACACGGACACTTTTTCTGGCATCTTTTGGTATTTTGGTAGGAAAAGATGCCCGTACTGGTAGGAAGATGCTCGTACTCAAGGTCAAGGGAATACGAGGTCTGATCACGCGCAGCTTACCCGAGCTTATCCGTGACGTCAGCGGCAGGCAGGAGAGATAGAGATAGAGAGAAAAAAACGGGTATGGTAGACTACTTAAAAGTATATTAATTATGCTCTCCATATTTTTATTGTTATTGTTTTACTGCACAGTTCTCATTGACTCAACACTGTATACTTTATATGCCCTCCTTTTAATACAGTACCTTTACTGTGATCCAAATATGAAGCTATTAGATTTGTATTTTTCTATCATTTTATAAAACAAAAAATAAATTATGTAGGTTATTAATGTCGACCAATTTTCAAATTTAACACATTTTTTTATTTCCATTTTGTTTATATTAAACTACTTTAATGTAGTACAATATTTATTTTATTACATTGTAATGTTTTATTTATCACCACCATTTCTGATGTTACTAATAATGTTTGTTTGCAAGCTATTTACATATAATTATTTGAAATTTTCTGCAGGCAATGGTATTACTGTATGTTGCTAGCAATGTATCCCCCAACATATCTCAGTCCTTCTGATTCCATAGACTTATTTTCCAGTAACATGCAAACACTCACAAATATACACTGTTCTTAGAGTTTGGTAATTAGGATTATTTATCATAACAGAACTTATGTTTTTTTTATTCCAGATTTCTCTCGATTAGCCCATTTACCTTTGTTTCCCCTAAAATTGTTTAGAGAGAGAGAGAGAGAGAGAGAGAGAAGGGAGGAAGTAGAGATGCCACATAGCGCCAATTATACATTTAATTATTTTTTTATTAGCAAGCTGATTTCACATGTATGAATGTTGATAAATTATTAAGCTACCAGCATTTTCACTGCATGTATACAGTGCATGAGGATATCAGTTTATGATGATATATTTGGTAGAATAGTTATTCATACATTTCTTAACCCACATTGATAGGCAATTGAGTCTATCCCGAGGAGTCTTGCCCGTGACGTCATGCGCAGATGAGGTGAAAAATGGTACGGGCATGATCAGACCTAGTATATTCCCTTGACCTTGCTCGTACTGGTAGTAAACGGGAAGACGCGCATGTTCGTCTTCTTGCCACCAGTACGGGCATCTTTGTTTACATACAGGAGCTGCAGACGACGTCGCAGTCCACACAGTATAGAGTGATTCCTCACTATCGAGATAAATGGCAAATTTTGGTTGGTCCAGGGATGTTATAGCATCTCATTGTGAGATGTATCACGAAAACAGATGTTTGTGGGACACTATAAACCCAGGCTATAGCAAAAAAAACACTGAAGAGATCAGTGTATAAGAATTTGGCCGAGTCCCTCAAGAAAGAATATCCCAGGGAGATGGCCTTATCTGCACACACACATTTCTCTCTCTCTGTTGTTATTTCTTTGTTGTTGGTTGGTATTTTTCTCTCTCTCTCTCTCTCACACACACATACATTCAATCTCTCATTCTGTATCTTGCTCTCTCCATCTCTCACACACATTCATTCTCTAACTCTGTATTTTGCTCACTCATTCTCTCCCTCTCTCTCTCGCTCTCTCAGTATTTTGCTTGCTCTCTCTCACACACGCACTCTCTCTCTATGAAAATTGGGAACGAAAGAGTGTGTGTGAGAGAGGAGAGAGAATAATATTCTCTCACTCACTCTCTAACTACTACTACTACTACTATTAATAATAATAATGAATAATAATGAAAGAATATAATAAAGAGGTATGATATATATAAATAATTGATGACAGAGACGCTTTCTTGGCATATAATGTGCCAGAACACAAATTAAGGTCAAGCGCAGCAACACGACGTCGTCTCTGTTGGTCCATAGTTTGTTTTGGTTTCGGTAAGACGCCAGTGGAAGATGCTGGTAGACCAATCCACCGTGTGACTACACGCGCACTTTTTCCTACCAGTACGGGCATCAGTTGGTAGCAAAATACCAAAAGATGCCAGAAAATATCTCGTGTGACACGGGCTTTAAACATTATGCTACTTCCTTTTGTGTTGATGCTGTATCGAGTAAGAGCAGGAAGGTGAAGCCAAGAAAATATATGAGAAAGGCAGTAATAGTCAGCTAGACAGTGCAGTGATGAAGTGGTTTGTTCAGATGAAATCCAATGGTCATTTAGTTAGAGGTGTGGAGATCTTAGCCGCTGCCAAAATGCTTGCTGAATGTTTGGGCGACCCAAACATTAAGGGTAGTGATGGGTGGTTGTGACGGTTCCGTAATCGCCACGGATTATTTAATGTGGTGGCCCATGGCGAGGCTGCAAGTGCTGACACCTCAACAATTGAGCCTTTTCAGCAAAAGCTCAATAAAGTGATAGAAGATGAGGGGCTGATATCATTGCCAATTTACAATGCCGACGAAACGGCATTTTATTGGAAGTCAATGCCGAAAAACACACAGACGCGCAAGGGTGATGAGAAAACACCAGGGAAAAAGATGAGCAAAGAACGCTTGTTGTCATTGCATTGTGCTAATGCAAGTGGCACACATCGCTTGAAACTAGTGGTGGTGTGGAAATCAAATAAGCCAAGGGCCTTGAAAGTTATCATGAATAATCTGCCAGTTATCCTGATTCTGGACAATGTACCTGCCCATCCCAGTGCCGACGGGAAGATTGGTGTGATGTACCTCCCCCCAAACACGACTTCATTGATTCAGCCCATAGACCAGGGGGTAATATCTGCCTGTAAGCGCCGATATACCAAGCGTTACTTGGATGAAGTGCTAGTGGTCGTTGAGACTGAAGAGGATATTCAAGAGGACACACGAGCTGCCAGGACCAAGGATAACATAAAAAACTACACCATACGATCTGCCCTGTACAATCTACCCAATTCCTGGCAAGATATTGAAAGGCATCCAACCTCGAAAATTGCTGGAAGAAATTGCTAATAGATGATGAAGAAGACAGCTTCAAGGGGTTTGAAGGGTTTGAAGCTAAGGACTTTAAGAAATTGCTAATAGATGATGAAGAAGACAGCTTCGAGGGGTTTGAAGGGTTTGAAGCTAAGGACTTTAAGAAATTGCTACATAAGGCTGGGGAGAAGAATGTCACTGAGGATGATGTCCGTGACTGGATCGGAGAGAATGAGAGTGACCCAGGGTATCAGATGCTGTCAATGGACGAAATTGCAGCAGAAGTCAAAGAAGGAGACAAAGAGGAGAGTAGTGATGATGATGATGAAGAACTTCAGTGTAAAAAGGTAAAGTTATCCACCCTGTGCAGCTACATGGACGCGATAATAGATTACACAACCTACTCTAAGATCAAAGAAACTATAATAACCTATGAATGCTACGTGAGCTTTTGATTCGGGAACAGCATATGGGAGGAACACAGATGAAGGTGGACTCTTTCTTCGCCCCACGCCCACGAGCTGCCGCTATACATCCCCAACCTGACCAGTTAAACCCCAATGACCCACAGCCCAGTACAAGTGGAACCAAGGCCACCACAACTACAACTATGGACTCAGACTCATGACTCGGAATAAACTGTACTCAAACTGTATTAAAATTGAAGCAATGGGGGATTTTCCAAGCTATGGCCTCACCAGGTGGCAGTAGTGAGCCAGTTCCCCACCCATATCTTATAAAGAATTTCAAACATGTTATACAGAGCTTTTCTGTGCACATTAATACATCGAGTGTATTCAATATTTATTTTTACACATTTCATTCGAAGTACTACCATATGTAAAATTAAACTGTATTCATGTAAACAAGTATCGGAGTTGGTTTTATCGTGAGCCTGGCATTTTTCGTACTTCGGTTGTTCCCAGTCTATAAGCAATTACACTATTCATTTGAAACGTATTAATACAGACAGTAGAAATTAATAGGCAGCATATCTATGCCACTTAAGATACAAATTGCCATTGAACAACTTGTAATAAATGAAAACAAAATTTGAAAATTGGAAACCATGGCCTGGCCAGAGTGGTCGCAACATCTAAACAAAAACAGCAACTATTCAACTATTCAGGACAGGATCACTTGGAAATTTATGTCCACTTATGTCGATTTGAGTAGTGAGGCACACAACACCAGAGGAAGGCATAGCTTGAAATACTCGACTGTTTGTTTTGGTTTGGTTTTCCGTTCTCGACTAACTTGCCATGTCAGTCGCTTGGAGAGTGGGTATGCGAGAATCGGTGTATAGAATAACTATATACGTATATCACCGTGTCACTGTGTATACATTGTTATAGTAAGTAGTACCACAGTATTTTATATATTTCTACGTCTGTAAATCAAATACAATTAAACTTGTGCTGTGTCGTATTAAAAATAATGATGACTCGACCTGTATTTGTCGATGCCAGCAGATAGAACATTTACTTATGTTTTGTTTTTTTAATGAAATCATCAATTGAAAGTATTAAAAACTGTATGCAGAACTTTGTAAAAAGTATGTTCATAAATGCTGAATGCATTTGTATGCTCACTAAATTTTCAGTAACATAAAACATGAAATACGTAAATAGAGGACATTGGGAGAGAGGCTCCCAAGTGACATCTGGTGGCTAAGCTTAGAAAATCCTCCATTGTGATTGTCATTTTGTTAATAAAGACTTGAAGTACAGTATAACATTTGGCTTTCGTTTGATACCTCAATTCTGAGTCCCTTATACATAGTTTAAATACTTATTATTATTTATTTTTTATATTTACAGTATTTGTATTACAATATAACGATAACTATAGTAATGAACTGTCATAGTTAAATGGTACGGAAATCTACACATTTTCAATGTGCGGACTTTTTCAATGTACGGACAGCGGTCCCCCTCAATGGGACCGTTCGCATGAAGCGTGGATCTAGCGATTGACACCACATACTTCCAGATTTTTATTTTTTTATTTTTGTATTTGGTACATGGACAAAATTGCATATAGACCCTTCTTCGTTAAAATAACGTATTTACTATGATTTTAATATTCCAGTAAACATTTTAAAGACGTTAAAGTGCATATTAATGAGCTAGTAATATAGTTTGAGAAGTTTTATTGTGCTGTACTAGGTTTGGTGTGTGTGCCTCAATGGATAAACATTCATCGGTTTTATATATACATGTGAATATTTCTTGATTTTTAATGTAGTCTAAATGTTCCAAGTGACCACCAACAAAGGTAATAACAGAAAAAGAAATTATTTCAGCAGATACTCGCTGCCTACAGTACGACATGCTTAACAGTCAAAACAATAACAAACACATCAACCAAGTGATGTATGATGTGTTCTCGTAGTAGTATCGGCTTGGTGGTGGTAACTGTTTCTACTGGGAATGATTTTCCCTCGTGTGATTTATTACAATCGACAAAGAAGGCTTCAATACAAGATGAAGATGAAGATACAAGACTCAATCTGATGTTTGTTGATATTCGTTCATACGCTAGCCAGCCTCGAAAGCAGCAGACAGTACGGGGTACTACGTGACTATAGCTTTTTCAGCCATTAAACTCGCAAGAAACCAACACTAAATTATTCTGTTTCATTACACTGTCGATAAACTGGATTATTTGACTTCATAGTGATATCAATGGAACTGCTAAGGTGTGTGTTCGTATAAATACTAATACTAATATAGTTTTTAAATCATAATTATCGTTTGTTACCCTATATAAAATACATACATATCTCGCCATGGTTATGGTGGTTGGAATATTTTTATACAAGCACATATACACAAACTACCTCTTGACAAAAATATTTTATACTAATATCAATGAATATTTGCCTTAAAAATAGTTAAATATCTCCGTATATATGAATTGAAACCTCTCTTCACCGAGTCAGTGTTATATACGCTCGTACTCCCGCTGACAAAAAATGTTTTATTTTCATATTAATCACTTTGCTATTGACTCATGAGAGCATTTATTTATAAAAATAGTTAATATTATACTTCAATACCTATGTAAAATCAATAAATATTCAACCTGGGCCTTATACAACCAACACCAAAGCACAACATAAAAAACATCACAAATTATTATGTGAGCTCATAGATAGGTACTCTTATGTTCTTAAGTGAATCAAAATAATGTTGTTAGTATAATATCATGACAGGGGGCCTGTGGTGAGCTAATTTGCATTGTCCTTTTTATAAAAAAGGTAATGTACAAATCTGGTGGTATGTGGCAGCTTTTTTCTTCATGCGAACGGTCCTATTAGTCCGCCCATTCGAGGGTCGACTGTACAATGTACATGTACGTCATTTCTTTATTGGTTATTTCCATCACAAATGCATTAAATACATCTACACTTAATTAATTGATTAAATTTTCCGCTGGTATTCGTTGTGGCTACATGTGGCATACCTAGCAGGAACCGGTACCAGAACCAGTTCTATCTATTCATGATGATTTATCTTAAGAATCGGTTCTCATCTCCGAACTAGTTCCAAGGAAACAGTTCCATCAATAGTAGTTGTTGTGTGTCTTATATTAAATGTACAGCCGGCAGTATAAATTGGCGTCCATCTCATCTACTTAATATTACTAATATGACCAGACACTTGCATTCTGAACCAGTTTTTTTTTCCAACAATATACGTAATTTACCATATGAGAACTATAACTGTCATCTATGTATTAAAATTGTATTACATCGCTATAACTAATACATACGTAGGTGGAAAAGAATAAAATTGTATTACATCGCTATAGCTAATACATACGTAGGTGGAAATGAAGCCAACTTATGGTGTCGACTGTACTTGCTGTTCTTCCCAGTCGGCAAATTAAGGCTTTAAATGAACATCATTAAACAGCAATTATAAAACATGGTCAGTTAATATTAGGTACAGGCTCCAACAGTTGTTTTTGTAGTGAGAACCAGATCACCGTCGGTTCCAGTATAATAATATCAATTCAAGATGGCTGCCAAGTGTTTACATCCAGTCTCCATAGATAGGTTAGGTCCCGGTATTTTGCCACGGTCCTGATTAGGTTAGGTTAGGTCAGATGAGGTCTACCTAATTCTATTTAATGCATTGTAGTGTTTTTCAAATAAACTTAGTTCAATTATGGCGAAAACAAGGTGTTTTCTGAGACTGGGTTATATCTACAATAACACCTATTTGCGATGGTTATGAACCACAAATTAATTAAAAACACAATATAAGTCATTGCATTCTGAAAACCTCGAGTAGAAAACCAAATTATGGACAAATGCTTGATTATTACCGATTATGTTAGGTTAGGTTAGGTCAGATAAAGAAAGTTTAGGTTAGGTCCCAGTAGTTTGCCCAAGTTAGGTCCCGGTAGTTTGCCCAGGTTAGGTCCCGGTAGTTTGCCAAGGTTAGGTCCCGGTAGTTTGCCAAGGTTAGGTCCCGGTAGTCTGCCAAGGTTAGGTCCCGGTAGTCTGCAGTGGTCTAGGTTAGATTAGGTAAGGTCAGGGTAATTTCAAAATGACCCATTTGAATACGACCTATCTTGGAAAATGCCATAGAAGAAAAATGTCACAGAATGTGAATAAAGAAGGTAAAAACATTGTAATATAAAATGTCAATAGAATAGATAATGGTAAATTTACAGTAAACCTGGGTTCAGTAAAACGTATATATTAGTATGTTTTACCACTAACTAGGACCATTCTAAGACTATTTTCTTCAATGGCGTTTCTCTCGGAAATGCCCCGTTTTCGAGATATGCCCAGTTTTCATACCCCATACTAACTTGGGGGAGAGCCTGGGAATCCGGGGTTTTGGGTGGGAGAAAACATGCTGTACACTATGGCGTTGCCTTTATAATATACAATTGTCTTAAATAAACACTTGAAACCGGAAATAAAAGCGAAATAACAAAGTTTTCGAGACCGATACAATAAAATACAATTATAGCTCAAACAGCAGCGTTACAACACGTGTTGGCTTGGGTTGGGCTAGATATTCAAATCAAATGGTTATTTTGGGAATTAGTATTACCTAACATGACCTGACCTAACCTAACCTAGACCACGACAGACTACCGGGACCTAACCTGGGCTAACTACCGGACCTAACCTGGGCATAAAACCGGTATAACAAATAGAAGTAGTTACCGGGTAAATATCCAGGAACGTAGATGGATACAGGACGCTCATACACAGTATTCCCAAAACAAAATATAGCCAATACTGTCACAAGTGGCGTGAATATTACAACATTTGCAACACTGATAGTGTTTTCCCCCACCCAAAACCCCGTATTCGCAGGTTCTCCCCCGAGTTTGTATGGGGCATGAAAACGGGGGCATTTCTCGAAAACGATTCATTTCCAAGAGAAACAAAGTTAAGAAGTGTATTATAAAGGCAACGCCATAGTGTACAGCATGTTTTCTCCCACCCAAAACCCCGTATTCCCAGGCTCTCCCCCAAGTTTGTATGGGGTATGAAAACTGGGCATATCTCGAAAACGGGGCATTTCCGAGAGAAACACCATTGAAGAAAATAGTCTTAGAATGGTCCTAATTAGTGGTAAAACATACTAATATATACGTTTTACTGAACCCAGGTTTACTGTAAAAATACCTAGATAATTACCATAATTACCTTAAAATGTTATTAGTTAGGGTGTTTAGTGAAAGAATTGTAATTTTGTAGCAGTGTTGCCAGATCCAGCTTGGTCTCAATATTTTGTCCAAGTCATTTATTGTACATTATCACAATTATTTCCCAGTAGTCTGCCCAGGTTAATAATAATAATAATAAATAATAATAAACGGTTTATTGGACAGAGTGCAGCCCTGAGGCTGAAAATATACATACATAATAAATTGATATAATGGACATAATGGATGAGTAGGGTGAGATGTGTAATATATATACAAAGATGATACATGAATGAATAGAGTGGATGATTACTTATTTATTATATTTGTGATGGTAGGAATAGGACTATTTTTGTATCTGTCCGTTCTCGCTTTGATGGGTTTCAATTTATTATAGTGACGGGCTGCCCTAGATGGAGGGGGCAGGGTGGGGGGTAGAAGTGGACGGAGTCTGGGGTGTAGCAGCAACTTTTCACCAAAGGTCTGAAGGTCACGGTGGTGTCTTTCTGTCAGTGAGGGTAGCTTAAGGGAGATTAGCGCCTGGTCGTAGGTAGTGTAGTAATCATCCACTCTATTCATTCATGTATCATCTTTGTATATATATTACACATCTCACCCTACTCATCCATTATGTCCATTATAGGTTAGGTCCTGGTAGTGTGTTGTGGTCTAGGTTAGGTAAAGTCAGGCTAATTTCAAAATGCCTAACCTGGGCAGACTACTGGGACCTAACATGGGCAAACTACCGCAAAATAATCGTGATAAAATACAATAAATAACCTGGTCAAAATACTGGGACCCAGCCGGATCTGGCAACACTGCTGCAAAACGGTAATTCTTTCAATAAATACCCATTTCTCTCTTATGTATAACTGCCATTTTTAATCCTATTTAACAATCTCAGATGTACAACACATAACAAAAATACAAGTTAATCATAAAAGTATTGCATTATAAGTAAAATGTGTGTAAAATACACTTACCCCCGTGTTATACCCGAACTTGACTCAATCCTGTAAAGATACAAATAAGTAAAGTAAGAACATTAACTATTACCTATTAATTATTTACACATTATACACGAACTGTAAAGATACAAATAAGTAAGGTAAGAACATTAACTATTAACTATTTACACATTATACAAGAACTGTAAAGATATAAATAAGTAAGGTACGAACATTAACTATTTACACATGTATATCAAAATGTAAAGATACAAATAGGTAACTTAAGGTAAGAACATTAACTATTTACACATTATACGGTAATAGTCAAGTGTTGGACCATAATCTGGTTTCAACTCAAGGTTTACAGATTGCAATGTTTTATAGTGTTTTTTGAACACATTTATTGTTCAAGACTGTCGCCAATTAATGTTTTGGGAGATAAGTGGTGGTTGCACTTACTTTAGCCAAATAAACCTTCAAAATATCGCGTGCGTAAGTCCAACGCGGCGATTCTGACCAAGTCCAACGTAGCAGTATAAGTCTATAGTGTCTATATCCTAATGCACTACTCAGCACTAGCCTCATTGCATTTACTGTATTTTTCGTGACGGAGTAGTTCCCAACTAACTACACAGAATTACATACATATAATTGCAACTCAATCTGTGGTTACATGTCAACGCTACATGCATTTTAACTACCGGTACCTTTATTATTCTTAAAGTCCAGTTGTCTCATATTGATGTTATTTTCAATTTTCCAGAATTTTGCATTTCATTACTCACCTTTTAATGCATTTATGCTCCGGGTAAAGGTATATTTACAATAGCTAACTCACTCTACACTGTTTATGCTCCGGGTAAAGGTATATTTACAATAGCTAACTCACTCTACACTGTTTATGCTCCGGGTAAAGGTATATTTACAATAGCTAACTCACTCTACATTGTTTATGCTCCGGGTAAAGGTATATTTACAATAGCTAACTCACTCTACACTGTACATTCCAAGAAGATAGATGTTGCTCCATGTTTCCATCTACTACTGTAGTCTACTTACCTTCCACAATATCTACATAGCCTAATTGTACATCTATGTCAGTATGTAATTGTTATTGTTAAGATTAGTGTTTATTCATCATGTTGGTTAAGAGTATATTCACATATTTCTTCTTTGTTAACGTAAACTATAACCTCTTAATTAATAGAAATACGAAAGCCAAACTGAAAATCCCTAGATTTTGGAAACAATCCCTAGATTATAACTTAGAACCAAAGGATCGGATAATGCTAGGGTTAGAACCGGAGGATGTGAGGTTAGGACTGGAGGATGTGAAGTTAGGACTGGAGGATGTGAAGTTAGGACTGGAGGATGTGAGGTTAGGCCCATAGGATGCTAGGTTAGGACCGGAGGATGTGAGGTTAGAACCGGAGGATGTGAGGTTAGGATTGGAGGATGTGAGGTTAGGCCCATAGGATGCTAAGTTAGGACTGGAGGATGCTAGGTTAGGACTGGAGGATGCTAGGTTAGGACCAGAGGATGCTAGGTTAGGACCGGAGGATGCCAGGGTTAGGTCTAGGTTAGGTTAGGTATGGTCAGGTCAGTTTGACTGGCTTTAAAAATATCAAGTAGGAATTTCCAATATTTTTTCGACATTTAGCACTCGTGAAAATCGAAAAACCCGAGCCAACTTTTACCAAAAGTTGGCTCGGATTTTCAATTTTTCGGCATTTATGCATGTCAACAAACTACAATAAAACCAAAATAAGCTAAATTACGTGTTTTCCCATCACCCAAAACCCCCGATTCCCAGTACTCTCCACAAAGATTGAAGGGGTTAGGGAATATGTATAAACCAACTGGTTTTTCGATCAATATTATGATCACTAATTAATAAAACAAGTAAAAATAGGCAGGAACAACTAAAAGAAAAAAAACCATGTGCATCTATTATGCATAATTACCAAAAAGTTATCTCCTCAAAATATTATAGGCAATAATTACTAGAACAAGTAAAAATATGCATGAAAATGTGGGAACAATCCAGGTGGACCTCTTATTCAGAATTAAATGGGTCTTATTCAAGAACATCCATGGTGTATACGATGGTGTGGTACTGTACGACGGCCCTCTGGTTTGTATGTGGAGTCATCGTATCGGTACCATGCCATCGTATGCACTAGGAACGTTTTATTAATATGGACTACTTCTTCTTGTTGTTGTTTGTTGGGGCCTTTTAGGCTGTGATGTCACAGCCTCTAGTGCCCCGAAGGCGCTATGTGCGGTTAATTAGTGTGTTATATTCTGTGTAGTTGTTGTGTGTTGTGTAGAAATTTTCTTGTGTGTTTAATGGCTTTGTAGGCTTGTTCAGTGTCCGATGATCCACCCAGGAGGTCCTTTAGTGAAGGTCTGTGGATGCCAATGATCCGGAGTGAGTGAAGGAGAGTAACACGGTGAGAGTGGTGACGAGGACAATGTAGTAGAAGGTGTTCTGGTGTGTCAGGTTGTGTAGGGCACCAAGGGCAGTGGGGGTCTGGTGTCATCCCCAGGCGATGAAGATGGGCGTTCAGTCTTGAGTGGCCAATTCTAAGCCTGGTTATGGCCACATCGAGGGCCCTGCTGGGGGAGTAGGTCCACCAGTGAGGACTTATGTCTTGTCTTATGTGTCTTAATGAAGTTAGTTGTAAAGCGTCTGTCAGTGTGTTATCCCAGTGTCGTCTACAAGCAGTCCTGATGTAAGTACAGTAGTCTGTCTGGTCAGTAGGAATGTTAATGGGTCTGGGTTGTGAGTGTGCCTCCGCTGCCGCCCGATCGGCCAGGGTGTTCCCCACAACACCGATGTGTGAAGGTACCCATTGTAGGTGTATGGTATTACCTATTTGTGTATGGTGTATTAAATGTTGATGAATGGAGATGATGAGATAATGGTGTGACTGGGGACGGTGATGGTGAATTAAATGGAGGGCTGTGAGTGAGTCTGTGAAGATGGCAATGGAACAAGGTGAGGTGAATGTGTATGTGGCTTGAAGAGCTTGTTCAAGGGCATATAGTTCAGCTGTTAGTATTGTAGTAGTGTCCGGCAACCTCCATGCAACAGCTTTACTTAGGTGTGGTATGTAAATACCGGCGCCAACTGAAGGAGGGTCTGGAATACGTGAGCCGTCTGAGTATATTTGTTTATGTTGTTTATATTTGGTGAGGAGAAGTGATAAAAATAGTGTTCTACCCCTCGCAGGGCAGTCGGCCTTAGACCAAGGTATATCTGTATGGAGAGTTCGAGATATTAGAGCAGATATAGGGAACCAAGGGCCCAGAGGAGAAGTTTTTTCAAGTGAGAGAAAAAGAGGTGGAGTAACCCGAATAGTAGCAAAGAAGGAGAGGGCTCTTTCTACAAAAGGCATGTGAGCCTGATATGGCAGGGGGCAAAGGAGCGGTTTCCTGTCATATTTTTGGAGGAGTGAGTGTAGTTTAGTGTAGGTGCGGACAATTAAGGTGGAGCGTCTGTTTGACAGTGAGGATAGGGAGGATTCTACCTGAAGGGCTGTTACTGGGGAGGACTTAAATGCTCCCAGGGCAATCCTTAAAGCTGAATTTTGAATTACCTCCAATTTTTGGAGTATTGAAGGTGAGGCCGCTCCATATACCTCACATCCGTAGTCCAGGCGACTCCGGATGTAAATGCAATAAAATTTCAGAAGGGTATTTTTGTCTGCACCCCATTTAACACCTGCAAGGGATTTCATTAAATTTAAACGTTTATGACAGGAGGTCACCATGTATTGTATGTGGCAGCCCCAATTTAGTCGGGGTCCGTCCAACATTAAACCAAGAAATTTGTGGTGGGTTTTGAAGGGTATTTGGGAATTACCTATGGTGACCGAGGGAATGTTGGGTATACGTCTTCGAGTGAAGCACATAAGACTACTCTTATGTGCACTCACCGTCAGACCCCAACGGGATGGCAATCAAATACCTTATCAAGCTCACGTTGAAGGGAAATTTGAGCCTCCTGGATAGTGGGAGCAGAGCAAAGTATTGAAATATCATCTGCATAGAGGAGTGCTTGGGTGCTTGGTGATGAGGGAAAGTCTGAAAGTAAGATATTGAAAAGTAGAGGACTTAGAGGAGAACCTTGTGGAACACCTCTGGTAATTGGGTACACCCTGGAGTAGGTGTCTCCAATTACCAGAGAGAAGGATCTGGATGACAGGAAGGATTTAACCCAATTTAGAGGTTGACCAAATAGTCCTAGGCGGGCAAGTCTTTCAATAATGGCATTATGTGAGGCGGTGTCAAAAGCACCTTTAAGGTCAAGAAAAGCTACTATTGTGAATTTTTTGTGGTTGAATCCCTCCTGTATTATGTGCTCCAGCTGGAGCAATACATCCAGAGTGCCCCGATGAGGGCGAAAGCCGAACATGTTGGGTGGAAGAAGGTGTTCGCGTTCCAACCACCAGGTTAGTCTATTTTGAACTACTTTCTCAAAGATTTTACTAATGTTAGATAGAAGACTAATGGGCCTGTAGGAAGCTGCTTCTGTTGGGTCCTTGCCAGGTTTAGGAATAGGTATTGTGATAGCATGACGCCACACAGAAGGAAACACCCCCAACAACCAGCTGTCATTGAGGATGCTTAATAGAACATGAGCCAGAGCATCTGGGAGGTGACGGAGAAACTCGTTGGGGATGTTGTCCGGTCCCGCGGCCTTTCTGTTGGACAGTGAGTGTAAAGCTAAGGAAAGCTCCTGGGAAGTGATAGCAGTGCTAATTATATGGCTGTTGTGTGAGGAAGTGGGTAATGCAAGTGTGGGTACTGGATCTGGTGAGCCGAGTGTGGTGTGAATGTGGGTTGCAAGACACTCGACTCTTTGGGCATCAGTGATTAGGTGGGCACCGTTACTAATTAACGGGAAAGTTAATGGGGGTTGGGGTCTGACCATCTTCCTGAAGAATGACCAAGCTCGGGTGACTGAGGTTGCAAAGGATAGGGAAGCACAAAATGAGGCCCATGCAGAACGTTTCTCATCAAGAATAACACGTCTGCATTTGGCCTCTAAATATCTATAGCGTTGACGGAGGGTATTGATGGGACGTTTGCGCCACGCATTGAAGGCGTGACGCTTTGCCTGAAGGGCGGCCGAACACTTTCTGTTCCACCAGGGAACCCTGAAAGTGCGGTAAGGGCGGGAAGTATTAAGGTGAAAATGACTGGACCCCACTTCCACTAATGTGTCAGTGAGGTATTGAATTTTGACTTTTGAAGGGAGGGTATTTGGAGGGATAACTGAATTTAATTTCTTGTGAAAATCTTCCCAGTCACCCGTTTTGAGGGACCAACAGGGTCTACGTGATGTGGGAGGAGGTGTTGTAAATTGAAAGGATATTACTACAGGAAGATGGTCACTACCCATGTTAGGGCCAGTTGTTATTGTGGTTAGGAGGAGTGAGCCATTTCCCAGGCATAAGTCCAAGGTAGAGGATTTCCCTGAAACTGGATCAATCCTGGTAGGGAGGCCAGGTGGGGTAAGTAGAGAGATAGTGTCACTGTCCATCAAAAAACCCGAGAGGGCCAAACCCGACCGGTTTCTCCTGCTTCTGGGCAGGGCCGGTTCCCAGAATTCATGATGGGCATTAAAATCACCCATAATTAATGACTGGAAGGAAAGTTGTGAAAACGAATGTTTAAGTTCTTGTAATGAAATATCCAAACATGGATTATAAAGCAATAATATTTGAATTGGCCCTGTATCAAAGGTTACTGTAACTCCCAAGTGCTCTAGCCCACCTCCTGGAAAGGAAGTAATAGTTAGAGGACTAGAAGGGAGAGATTGATGCACCAGGAGAAGGAGGCCGCCTCCTGCCTGTCCAGGTGTTCTATCTACCCTGTAAGAAACATAGTTTGGAAAGGAGGGAGAGAATGCATCTGTGAGCCACGTCTCACATATGCCAACTATTAGAGGAGAATATGATGAGAGCGTGGTTTTAAAGACTGGAAGTTTCCCGTACATAGACCGGGCATTCCAGAGGATGAAATGGTGTGGGAGTAAAGTATTCACTGAGAAAGTGACATAAGGAAGGTCAGGAGCCCTGGCAAGCACTTACAGAAGGCCACCCTTAGGCCAAGACCAGATGAAATGTGTGTGATAAATTCTAGTGCAATAGGTACTATCCCACTAATGAAAGCCGGCCATGCAAAACCCGAAGCATGCTGGGCTGGAAGTGAGGAAGCTGTGTGAGTAAGGCCTGCACTACCAAGCGAGGGCGTGTGTTGTTGTGTTGAATGTTGGTGGACTGAAGGCTGTGGTTGAGGCTGAGGGTGTGATGGTGGGTTAGGTTTGGGATGATGAGGATAAGGTAAAGGCAATATTATTGGTGTTGGGTTTGTTTTTTGGGGTGCCTTATGAGGAGTTGTGTTGTTGTGGGATTTAGGTTGGTTGGGTTTTGGTGGTGGGGTAATTTTTCTGTGTTTTCGTGGTGTGCGGTTTCTTCGTTGTGGTTTTGGTGTACTGTTTGGTGTATGTGAAGTGACTTGGGGTGCAGGAGAGAGCTGTCGTGGAGGTGTGGTATTGCCACGGGCCGCTACGGGGAGAACAACTATCTTAGGGCTGAGGGGGTAAATAACATGGTTTGTTTGTTTTGTAACAGGTTGTGGATGTTGTTGTTGTGTAATTGTTTCTGGACGAATTCCCCTGAGCTGGCGCTTTATCTCCTGCATGGAGGTATCAGGGTCATGCTGGGTCTCTTGGACCTTCGCAGCCCTGATGTATGCCGGGCACTGCTTAGATGTTGGTCTGTGTGCTCCCAAACAGAAGTAGCAGTGTTGTGTTCTCTCACACTTATCGGTGCTGTGGAAACCACTGCACCTCCCACATCGAATCTTACCTCCGCAGGAGATGTTTCCGTGGCCAAACAGAAGACATCGGGTGCACCTCAGGACGGGGAGAGTGTGCGGCCTCACACGGTACACCACTGAATCCAGGGCAACCCTCTCAGGGAGTGGTCCCCTGAACTTCAGCCGAATAGCCATGTTCGGCACCCTCTCCCCATCCTTTATCGTACCTGGCAGTCTAAAAGCTGTCATCAGTGTTGTCGGCTGATCGTCTAGTATGGTCAGTCCTTCCTTTACGTCTTTGTCATCAAGTTCAGGGGAAACTGGGAAAATCCTCCCGTATTGATACGTTGGATCGTCATCACCAGCGATCCAGCACTTAACTGGCCACTCGCCCAGCATGACCACCGACTCAGGCACTATTACCAGGCCGTCGATATTGGCCACACTAAACTTTAACCCTCTGCCTTTGCCAGTGGTGACCAGGGTATTCTCAATATACTTTTTTGCAAATATGGACTTAAATATTGCCTCTGACACCCTCTTGGGGTGCACAAAACATTGTGAACCGTCAACCGATTTCATTAAAATGGTTATATGTGTTATTATTATCTTGGTGTTTGTGTACAGCATTAGCATTAGCATGGGGTGGGTTATTGATAACATTAATAATGCTTGGTGGTGAAGCTGCTACATCAGCATATGATTTTTTACTTTTTGCAGTTATAAATACGTCACCCGGTGTATCTGGAGATAGTGTCCTCTTGTTGTTGGTAATAGTACATTCCATGATTTCTGCTGTTGTTGTTTGCTGCTGGTGGACCTGCTGTTTGGCCGGTTGTTCGTCCCCCATGTTTTGTCACTTCCGGGTTCTTCCAGGCCCAAAGTTTACCTTGGACATTACTCACTTACTCACTTTCTTTCCTTCTGCACTTTCTGGATAAGGTCTGTATGTGTTAGTATGTGTGTGTAGGTATGTTTGTTGTTCTGTCAAATTGCTCAAAATTTGGAAAATAAGCGGAGCTCAAGCACTGACGTCTTATCGCTCCCACGTCTTACCAAAAAGTCCAAATATGGACTACGAGATGTTCAGTATTTACAGTTGTTGTTGTTGTTGTCAGAATGTCAGTATTGCCAGGGCCGAGGGGAGCTTGGTTGTTGTCAGTGTTGCCAGAAGTTATTACAGTTATGTAGATAATAAATAGTGTTATATATTTTCTATAAAACAAAACAAAATAAATTAAATATAAGCTTAATTAAATTATGAAAGAAGGAGACACGGAACAACAGCAAGGGATAAAAAAAATATGATATGTTCTATTGAAAAGACTACACACCCAAAGACAAATTTAATTAATAAGGAGCCGGTCTGGGATCTTCAAAGCTTCGTAAGTTGGTGGCGCTACGATCAACTTTACGATCTCGTAGCCGCCATATTTGTTCGTGGCTTACGAAGATCGTAAAGCCGTCATCTGGACGTCAATCGGATACGAAGTTCACTTGGGTGAAACCAAGCCAAAGCAAGCTGTGGACGCTGGACTGGTGATAGGGAGGGTTGAAACTCCCGTTTCACCTGTCTGTCCACCTTAGCTGATCTTTTTCGTGTCTCACATACACCGAGAGTAGTCCAACATACTCCCAAAGACATCACTCTCTCTATTTACACAATATATACAAACACGCTACACACCACACCCTTTGTCCAAATGATATCCCCCAAAATTAAAAAAAAAACTATGAATAGAATTAGTAACCAAGCCTCGGAGGCCCCTGGGGATGGGTCAATAAACTCCCCTCAGTCTGGTCCATTTGTTGACGACCCCCCGAGATGCCCTGGACCATTGTCTGACACACTCTTTATCAACTTTTGCAACATTCGCGGTCTTTCCTCTAACTTCTCCTCTGTTGAACACCACCTCTTCTCCGCTAAACCTCATCTTCTCTTCCTCACCGAGACCCAGATCTCAGCATCAACTAACAGCAACCCCTACTCTGTCTCCTCTTACTTTCTCTATCCTCAGTTTCGTGCCAAAGGCGGATGTTGCGTATATGTACGCAACGACCTCACTTGTTCTCGTGTTCCCGAACTTGACTCGTCTGATTTCTCAACTATCTGGCTTCGGCTAACCTGCTACTCTCAAACTAAATACATCTGTGCTGTATATCTATCTCCTAATTCTACTGACTATACAAAATTCTTCGACTATCTTACTTCAAAAGTGGAACACATTCTATCCCATTCTCCTTTCTCAGAAATCTCCATTTTAGGAGATTTCAACGTTCACCACCGCCTTTGGCTTTCATCTCCTTTCACTGATCCACCTGGTGAACAAGCCTTTACTTTTTCTATCCTCAACGACCTAGAGCAGTTAATTCAGTACCCTACCCGTATTCCAAACCGCCTTGGAGATCAGCCCAATATCCTTGACTTATTCCTAACCTCTCATCCTTCTGCTTATTCTGTTGAACTTTTCTCTCCTTTGGGCTCCTCCGATCACAATCTTATTTCAGTATCCTGTCCTATCACTCCTGTAAGACCTTTGGACCCTCCCAGCAAGCGTCGTCTGTGGCACTACAGCGCTGCAGGCTGGGATGATCTGAGGCAATACTTTCAAGATTTCCCATGGAGTGATTTTTGCTTTCTTGGCCGGGGTCCCTCAGAGAGTGCTGCACGCATCTCGGAGGTGATCATCTCGGGCATGGAGGCATACATTCCATATTCTTTCCCTCTTACTAATTCACGAAAATCTTGGTTTAATCACGCTTGTTCTACTGCTGTCCACAACAAGGAGGTAGCTTTCAGATGGCACCGACGCCTTCAAACTGATGAATCTCGTGCTCTATATATCTCTGCCCGGAATCGAGCCAAATCTGTTCTCCGACTAACCAAAAAATCCTTCATCCGTGCCAAGTGCAATGACCTGTCCAACTCCTCCACCTCTCGTTCTTTCTGGCATCTAGCCAAAAATCTCTCCAGTAACTTTACTTCTTCCTCTTTCCCTCCCCTCATCCTTCCTGATGGAAATGTTGCCATCTCTTCAACTGATAAAGCTGAACTCTTCTCTCAAACCTTTGCCTCTAACTCTACACTGGACGATTCCGGCTCTGTTCCTCCAACTCCACCCCCCTCTGACTTACTTATGCCTGCCATCAGAATCTCTTCAAAGGAAGTATTTTCTGCCCTCTCTGGCCTTAACACTCGGAAGGCGTACGGACCTGATGGGATTCTTCCTGTTGTTCTCAAGAACTGTGCTTCTGTGCTGACACCCTGCCTAGGCAAACTGTTCCGTCTATGTCTATCATTTAACATTTTTCCTTCTTGCTGGAAGTTTGCTCTGATCCAACCTGTTCCGAAAAAAGGAGAACTTTCCCAACCCTCCAACTATCGCCCTATTGCTCTGACCTCATGTCTATCTAAAGTCTTCGAATCTATTCTTAACCTCAAAATTCATAAGCACCTTATTTGTCATGACCTTCTTTCAGATCGCCAGTATGGTTTCCGTCAGGGACGATCTACTGGCGATCTTCTATCCCTCCTCTCTGATTCATGGTCATCCTCCTTTCGGAACTTTGGTGAAACTTTTACTGTTGCCCTCGACATATCCAAAGCTTTTGATAGAGTCTGGCACAAAGCTTTAATCTCCAAACTGCCCTCATTCGGTTTCTATCCCTCTCTCTGCACCTTTATCTC
This sequence comes from Petrolisthes manimaculis, assembly GCA_034508575.1. Classification (NCBI taxonomy): domain Eukaryota; kingdom Metazoa; phylum Arthropoda; class Malacostraca; order Decapoda; family Porcellanidae; genus Petrolisthes; species Petrolisthes manimaculis. The sequence continues at coordinate 76,530 of JAWZYT010001271.1, read as the reverse complement.
TGATTTCCTTTCTGATCGTTCTATAGCTGCTGTTGTAGATGGTCACTGTTCTTCTTCCAAGACTATCAATAGTGGTGTTCCTCAGGGTTCTGTTCTATCACCCACCCTCTTTCTTTTGTTCATTAATGACCTTCTTAACTGTACCTCTTCCCCTATCCACTCCTATGCTGATGATTCCACCCTACACTACTCCACTCATTTTGACAACCGTCCATCCCAGCAGCTACTCTCCACATCACGTGATGATGCAGTAGCACGCCTGACTTCTGATCTTTCCCTCATCTCTAATTGGGGCAGAGAGAACCTTGTTGTTTTCAATGCCTCAAAAACACAGTTCCTTCATCTTTCAACTCGCACTAATCTTCCTGATGTCCATCCCCTCTCCTTTAACGATACACAACTTGACCTTTCCTCTTCTCTTAATATTCTTGGAGTCTCTTTCTCTCATAATCTCTCCTGGAGAGATCACATTACCTCTCTGACTAAAATCGCCTCAAAGAAGTTAGGTGTGTTGCGCAGATTCCATGAATACTTCACCTCCACACAGTTACTGTCTCTGTACAGGGGTCTCATCCGCCCCTGTATGGAGTATGGCTCTCATGTGTGGGGGGGATCAACCTTCACAACACTACTGGACAAGGTGGAATCAAAGGCCTTTCGTCTCATCAACTCTCCTCCTCTTACTGATTCACTACAACTTCTCTCTCTTCGCCGCAGTGTTGCATCACTTTCTCTCTTCTATCGCTATTACACTGGACATTGCTCTTCTGAACTCTCTCAATGTATGCTTCCTCCCCTCAGGAGAACATGCAACACTCGTCAAGCCTCTCGTTCTCACCCCTTTTCTGTCCAACTCCCTCATGCAAGAGTTAACCGGTACTCTCAGTCTTTCATATACACAACTGGTCAACTCTGGAACACTCTACCTTCATCCATCTTTCCACCTTCAAACGCAATGTGTCAGGGCATCTCGAACGAAACTGGACATGATTTTGGACCACTCACTCACTGTACTATGTAGATGAGGACGGTAAGCGGGCCTGTGGCCTTTGTCCTCATCTTTGTTATTATAAAAAAAAAAAAAAAAAAAAAAGCGGAAATGTTCTGGTCGGTCAAAATGATAGATAGCATCAGGGTCAAAGTTAGTAGGGTCCTGGGATTCTTGCGCAGGAACCTCAGCAGGTGTAACATGCATCAAAATTATTGCTTACAACACTTTCATTCGGCCACACCTAGAGTTTTGTGACACCGTCTGGGACCCACACACTTACAATATTATCAATAAATTAGAGTCCATACAAAACAAAACTGTAAGATGGGCCAGACGTGATTACAGACACACTACATCAGTCACTTTGCTTAAACATGACACAAAACTAGACCCATTGGCAACAAGAAGACAAATATACAGACAACAGATGATATACAAAATCACAAACAAGTTAGTTGACAAAAACAAAGACACATACCTACACCCTACAAGTATACAATCCACTAGAGGCAGCCACAACTTAAAATACCATACATACCAGACAAGCACTGATATATTTAGGCACTCATTCTTTCCCCGCAGCATCCAAGAGTGGAATTATCTCCCATCTCATATAGGTAATATATATATAGGTAATAATAGGTAATAACTCTGGACACTTTTAGAAATAGGATCACCAATCATTACCTCTCCAGTCCTAATCCTCAACCCACAGTCCCTGACCAAATCCACCCACATCCTAATCCTACTCTGACTCCCTAAATCCCCCGCATATTATGCTGGCCACGAGCAGCCCTCTGCGGGACCTTGAACTTGTACCCTTGCAATGCTGTCTATACATCATACAATGATACATTCATAACACTTTATAATATAACACACAATACCATAACCATAAAGGTATCACTGCAGCAAACAGTATAGTCGGTGTCAAATATAATCATCCATATAGGGGTAACTCACCTAAGAGTTTGACAGCTTCCCTCTGTTCCTTAGATGATAAACTTTACAATAAATAGGTTAACTACCATCTTTCCATTTAATACAAGCAGATACACACTACTAAAAACAAATACATTATAGATGAAGGTAAACACATTAGACAGTAAATTGTTTGAGATACCCATATGTAGATGATTATTATTGACCGCGACTGTGCATCCTTATCTTAATTGTAATATTTATATTAAATTTTTATTATAATACTTATGTAGTTTTACTAATTTATTTGACATTCCCAACCATATAATGATATACTCTATGTAAAGTAAGTTTCATTTACCAGAATTCCAATTAGTAGAAGGGGCTAAATAAAAATAATAGAGTATTTTCATATAATGATCTCTCTTTGGAAATGTAACATACAATATATATGTCAATTACACTGTATAGGCAATATAGTTAAATTTACACAAAATATAAAATAAAAAAAAAGTCTATTCTATAAAATTACCAGTACAACAGTATAGTAGGGTCTAGTGACCTTAAGGAATATGTTTACACCTACATACTACAGAGAAGAAAACTAAACACACAGATTCAGTCATGAGTATTGATAAGTATACAGGTATACTTTGAATACCTAGACAGTACATTAATACACAGTAAGATATCCATTGTATAGTTATAAGCACTAAGAAGTATACAGGTGTACTTTGAATACCTAGACAGTACATTAATACATTAATACACAGTAAGATCTCCATTGTATAGTTATAAGCACTAAGAAGTATACAGGTATACTTTGAATACCTAGAGACAGTACATTAATACACAGTAAGATCTCCATTGGAATTAGTTCATTGGGGAATTGGACTGTTCAAAGTTTCAACCAAAGCTGTACTGTATACTGTACTTATTGGTGCTCGTGATTGTACAACAGTCTCATTTTTACCACAGTACACATACAAAACAATGACTATAAATTCCAATGTAACCTTTTGTAATTACAGTGCAGACTAAACCAAGGTGCCAATTGTACTGAGCCACTTAACTATGATAAGAATTAATCTTAATTTAATTTTAGGTATCCCTGACTTATAGGCCAAAAAATGATCATCGGATCATCTGCTATCTATGTAGTGAAGGACTGAGGTGAACAACATTCCATTAACATTCTATTAAACACATTATTAAAGACTGCAACACACACAACCACACTCACCAACAACATAACATACACTCTCTGAGGGCACTGTGGGAGAGCCCAGTTCAGAGCTCGGGGCTGCTCGGCCAGACAGCTTAAGGAACTTCAACAACAACAACATCTATATAGGGTTGTCATGGAATCTAGAGTGTAAAGTGTTCCCTCCTACTGTACTCCTATTACCACTAAGCCACAAAGAACCCAACCATAATATTACAACATAAAGTCTGTCACAGCTGGCTCAGTTCACTCTCATTCAAACCAAAACACTACTGTAGTGAACATCTAGGGTTGTCATGGAATCTAGAGTATAAAGTGTTCCCTCCTACTGTACTCCTATTACCACTAATCCACAAAGAACCAAACCATATTACTACATAAAGTCCCCGTAAGGGAAGTATTGCCTGCAGTGATGTGGGTAGTACTTTAAAGGTTATGGCATCCCTTCGGCCCCAGCCAATCCTTTTCAGTTCTTCAAATATCCCTCTGTTCTTTTTCTTTCCTTCGTACTTGCTGTCCCACCTCTCTATCACCCCTTCCCCCTGGTGAGGAAATGAGGAATTTGGCATCCTCTACCACACCCTGACCTGTTCTGTCTGTCTCTCTTACTATTTCTCATTCCTTCTGGGTAACTGACGAGATCACCCGATAGGGAGGCACAACAAGCACAACAGACGGTGGGAATGTTGGCTCAGGGGTACAGTTGGACACATGAATGGGTGCTACAGCCCTGGTGAAAGATACTTTTCCCATTTGAGTAACCAATGTCTATTATCAGATAGTTGCTTTTTATTACCATCCTCAATACTGAGTTCTGCCCCTGATGTCTCCTATTTGGCACTAAGGAACTTGATATGTGGAGAAATTGACCATCTTTCACTTGGGCTGTACCAGCCATTCATGTGTCCAACTGTACATAGCCGTGACCCAGCAGTCCCCTTGTCTGTTGCCTTCCAAGAAATAGATCTCAGTACACTCTCATTCAAACAGATATACTAACCTTACTCAGGAGGCAAAGCATTACAGTTATAAACACTCTTTTGGCACATTGGCTTTGACTACTATAGGCTTAAATCCTCAACAACCAAACAAACAGTCTACAGTCACAGTAAAACACAAATACAAATTAAATATCTTCAAAATATTGTGAAATATTCTAAAACATCATAATACAATTTCTCAACACATGAGTTACCTCAACACAGGATTACCTTCAGTTGGGACCAAGTATTTATATTTTATAACCTATAACCTAATCAGTGCCATATATATATATATGAGGATATGCAGTAACAGTGAATATTGGAACATTGTAGTAGCCTTGGTTTTCACTTTATAACCTATAACCTAATCAGTGCCATATATATATATATGAGAATATGCAGTAACAGTGAATATTGGAACATTGTAGTAGCCTTGGTTTTCACTTTTGGTCTATACAGTATCACTATTCCAATAGGTCATGCAGGAGTCACAGTGAGTGCAGTAGATGTTGAAATTCATCTTGTTCATTTAATTCATTTCTGTCATATATTTATCTTTATAACTATCAAAATACTTGTGAAAAGTAGTAGAACCACTCCTATTTCTCTGGATACACCCCATGGAGCTAGTATAGTATAGGTAGAGGTGCCAGTAGGACCTGATTTGTGAAACCACCAATCTGTCATTTCGGCGCCTTCAGGATGGCACATACCTATTGTAGTCAGGTCAGAAGTGTGAGCCATTAGTATTAGTTAATTAAGTAAATATTAAGTAAATATATAACTTGGCAACACTTACTGCTGGTAACACTGATACAACAACAACAACGCTCAGAGCGTCAGTCCCTGGCCAGCTACCGAGATAACGAGTCCTACTCTCTGTTGTATTTCTCTCCCTGCATTGTAAATATACATTATATCACACCAAGTCTCCAAGATTTATTCAGCCTTACGACCTCTCGACTACGCTTACCACAGAAGTCTAACTGTTTTCTTATATGCTGAAACATATCTTGGTGTCCGTCATATGGAAGGCGCCCAAAATGACAGTTCTGCGGTTTCACCTTAATCCCCTGGATTAGCGAGCCATGGCACCTCCACCTATACTAACTCCATGATACACCCATACACTGAACATGCCTGCATTGTTAATACAAATAAAAGGTAAATAATGTTATAAGGCAATGCAGGTATGAGGTGAGTTGATATTTGTTTGGAGTCAAAGATACACCCATACACTAAACATGCCTGCATTGTTAAAACAAATAAAAGGTAAATAATGTTATAAGGCAATACAGGTATGAGGTGAGTTGATATTTGTTTGGAGTCAAAGGAGGAATGGAAGACAATGGATCAATAGTGTGTCGGCTTCACTTGTGTGATGTTATAACACCTCCTCTTTATTATACCTTCATGATCAGAACTACTACTATTACTTGCTATAGTACCAATACCACACTGTAATCCATTTGATGATGAAATGTTAACCTGACACTCATTATAATACCAATATATACAGTACCTGCTTAGTACCAATACCACTACCTGCTATAGTACCAATACCACACTGTAATCCATTTTATAATGAAATGTTAACCTGACACTCATTATAATACCAATATATACCTGCTGAGTACCAATACCACTACCTGCTATAGTACCAATACCACACTTTAATCCATTTTATAATGAAATGTTAACCTAACACTCATTATAATACCAATATATACCTGCTGAGTACCAATACCACTACCTGCTATAGTACCAATACCACTACCTGCTATAGTACCAATACCACACTTTAATCCATTTTATAATGAAATGTTAACCTAACACTCATTATAATACCAATATATACCTGCTGAGTACCAATACCACTACCTGCTATAGTACCAATACCACTACCTGCTATAGTACCAATACCACACTTTAATCCATTTTATTATGAAATGTTAACCTAACACTCATTATAATACCAATATATACCTGCTTAGTACCAATACCACTACCTGCTATAGTACCAATACCACACTTTAATATATTTTATTATGAAATGTTAACCTAACACACATCACACTCAGGTTTTTGTCTTGTGGTTTACAATGTGTCTTTTTGGGGAGGTGGTGGTGGTGGCAGAGAGGATACAGTGACAGACTGCTGATGGCAAGGACACAGCTTCAAGTCCATGAGAAATCCCTGGGGAATTTCCCAAGGTGATCTGATGGTTCTGCTGTTCTTCTATCATCCTATATAGCTATGCTGACACCCCCTACCCCCTATATTGTCATCATCACACAGTATACAGTAAGGTTCCGAGTTACGTCAGAGTTAGGTTCCTGAGACGTGACGTAAGTCGATTTTGTACGTAACTCGAGTTTCTATACACTACGTCACGGCATGTTGTTATTTTCAACCATTCATTGTACACATTAGTTTATTAAAGTCTTATTATACTATGCATACTGTGGATATGAAACAAATGCGTGTAAATTTCATGATTTATTGAACGTAATGTGTAATATTGGCCAGTCTTGTATATTCTACGCCGCACCAGCCACCACGCACGAGTATGTTGTCAAGTGGTGTCATCCTGCCACAGTCCGTGTTGTTGTTGTTGTCACACACACAAGATGGCGCTGCACCCCCAACTCTGCCTTCGCTCACCCTGCCAACACACGCAACATTTCTTTAACATTTAACATTCCCCTCAATGTTTTTTCTACTTTTATACATTTGACTCTTAATTCATATAACATCTCATTGAATAATAAAAATGTTTATGTAACACATACCATTCACTGAGGTGATGACGTCGTAAGTGCTTCCGGAGAGTCTGGGGATGAATCTCGGGACAGTGGGGTTGAACATCTGGATTGGGTTGATTCCCGGGATGGGGTAGAATCTCGGGATGGGGTTGAATCTCGGGATGGGGTTGAATCTCGGGATGGGGTTGGAGCATCCTCAACTTTCTTGAAGAACTGGAGAATCGAAGATTGTTTGGCTGAATATTTCTTGTCATCGTAGATATGACGATAACAAGCAATAGCATCTTCCATTGCTCTGTACACTTTTGCAAATCTTTCTGCATTTGGGTCCTGTTCTTCAAATTTAGCCAATCCTTTCTCTATTGATTCAAATGCACTTCCCATTTGTTTTATTGTAAATTGTCGTAGTGGTTCAGCCTCCTCACTCTCAACTCTGTTTTCCATTTGTTTCCCAAGTTCCAATAAATCATCATTTTTCAGTTCGTGATCGTGGGATTCAATTAGCTCCGTTATATCATTTTCATCAATGTCAAGACTCAACTCATTACCAATTTGTACACAGTTGGATTTAACATCATTTACGCATGCCTCATCAAAACCTTTGAAGTCATTAACAAGATAAGGACATAATTTTTTCCATACGCCGTTCATATTTGATTCTGTCACTTCTTCCCAACTCTCGCCAATGTTTTTCACTGCTGTGTAGATGTTAAAATCTTTCCAGAATTCTCGGAGTGTTTTCTTGCCATTTTCAGTAGCTCGAACTGCCTGCCGGAATGTTTTTCTTAGGTAATATGCTTTGAAGGCTCTGATTACACCTTGGTCCATCGGTTGTATCAACGACGTTGTGTTAGGTGGCATGAATACAACTTTTACATTAGGATGGAGCTCTTGCAGGGATGCAGGATGTCCAGGAGCATTGTCAATCAGTAGTAGAGCTTTAAATGGAAGATTCTTTCTTGCACAATACCGCTCCACCTCAGGCACAAAACAGTTGGAAAACCAGTCAATAAACAATGCCCCTGTTACCCAAGCCTTCAAGTTGCTTCTCCAGAAGACTGGGAGACTAGCTTTAAGGATTCCTTTAAAAGCTCTCGGATTTTCTGACTGGTAAACGAGTAGAGGTTTAAGTTTAAAATCACCTGCAGCGTTACCTCCCAAGAGTAAAGTCAGACGTTCCTTTGATGCTTTATGTCCCGGCATTTTCTTCTCCTCCTTAGCAATGTACGTCCTATTAGGCATCCGTTTCCAGTTCAAGGCAGTCTCGTCTACGTTGAATATAAGTTGTGGCAGGTACTCCTCCTCTGTAATTATTTTTTCCAACTGTTCCAGAAACTTCTTGGCTCCTTCCTCATCAGCACTGGCAGCCTCTCCGTATATCCGTCTATTCTTAAGGTCTCCTCGACACTTGAAACGATTAAACCAGCCCTTAGAGGCAACGAAGGTTTCACTAGAGTTGTCTTCTTTGCCATGTTCTTTTTTTAGGTCCTGGAAGATTGTCCGTGCCTTTTCACATATCAGTTGTTCACTGAGAGGCATGCTTCTCTGATTGTTGTCCTCAATCCACAGCATTAATAACTTTTCCATTTCTACCAACAGGCCAATTCTTTGCTTTGTTATCACTGTTGAATGCATAGGAGTGGCACCTTTCACGTGGGACATAATACGGTCCTTATCCTTCAGGATCGTGGAAATAGTTGTCCTACTGAAGCCTAACGCATGGCTTATCGCTGACGCTTTTTCTCCCTTCTCATTTCTCGTAATTATATCCACTTTTTCTTGTAAAGTAATGGTCTTTCGCTTCTTTGCATCACTGCCATGACATGAAATCTTCCTCTTGGATGCCATCGAAATGAATTCTTGAAAAATATTCACTGTAAACACGAGACTAGTGCTATTGGCGCCAGTAGCAGAGAGACTGAAAGTAAACAAGCGTCACGCGGGAAGTGGCGCGAAAACATCCCTGACATCTGGCGGCAGAGAGAGACAATAAAATATGCGCGATATGAATACAACTGTATTTGTTATTTTTGCCTTTTTAAATATTTCCTGTGGGAGACTGACGTATCCACGAGTTGGACGTAACTCGAGACCGACGTAACTCGGAACCCTACTGTATAAGATATTCCAAGATGACAGTATAGCTATTCTCTCCCGATAGTGACATGTATAAATAAATAAGGTGTCATTATCTGGTGGGACCAAAGAGAAACTACCAACATCATCTTCTTACAATTTTCCTATATTCAAGTCTTTTTCTTGTGAACAGTTGTGTTTATGGAGATCGGATTTGTAAGAAAACTTTTCACCAAATTTCTCACATTCAAAGTTCTTTACCTTGCATGTATAAGTATGTGTCTCCTTAGTTTACTCTTTGTGATAAACTTTTTACCACATTCATTACATTCAAAGTTCCTCTCTCCTGTGTGTATAAGTATGTGTCTCCTTAGATTACTCTTTGTGATAAACTTTTTACCACATTCATTACATTCAAAGTTCCTCTCTCCTGTGTGTATAAGTATGTGCTGCTTTAAATTACTTTTTGTCACACATTTTTTACCACATTCTTCACATTCAAAGTTTCTCTCTCCTGTGTGAAAAATTATGTGCTTCTTTAGATCACCCTTTGTCACAAACTTTTTACCACATTCTTCACATTCAAAGTTCTTCACTCCTGTGTGTATAAGTATGTGCTTCTTTAGATCACCCTTTGTCACAAACTTTTTACCACATTCTTCACATTCAAAGTTCCTCTCTCCTGTGTGTATAAGTATGTGCTTCTTTAGATCACCCTTTGTCACAAACTTTTTACCACATTCTTCACATTCAAAGTTCCTCTCTCCTGTGTGTATAAGTATGTGTTGCTTTAATTCACCCTTTGTCACAAACTTTTTACCACATTCATCACATTCAAAGTTCTTCACTCCTGTGTGTATAAGTATGTGCTTCTTTAGATCACCCTTTGTCACATATTTTTTACCACATTCTTCACATTCAAAGTTCCTCTCTCCTGTGTGTATAAATATGTGTTGCTTTAGATGACTCTTTGTCACAAACTTTTTACCACATTCTTCACATTCAAAGTTCTTCTCTCCTGTGTGTATAAGTATGTGTCTCTTTAGATTACCCTTTGTCACATATTTTTTACCACATTCTTCACATTCAAAGTTTTTCTCTCCTGTGTGTATAAGTATGTGTTGCTCAAGTAGAGATTTCCAACTAAACTCTTTACCACATTCATCACATATAAACTTTTTCTTTGCAGTATGAGTCAACAAATGCTGAGTGAGATGGCATTTCCTACTAAATTTTTGACCACACTGTTGACAGACCAACTTGTTACACTTTTCTTCTCTGACAACATTGATGGTGTCACTTCCTTCCACCTCCATCACTAACACAGCTTTATTCTGCCACCAATATGACCACTTGGTTATTACTGTTGTCAGGGCTGCCAACCACACTGCTGCTGGTGTCAGGGCAGCCAACCACTTTGTTATGGTGTCAGTGTTGTCACACTCTTACTGGTGTTATCTGAAACAAAAATATATTTTAGCAGCAACCGAGAAGGAAATAGAAGGAAAAGAGGGAGAGTTGAAGAGTTGAAAGCCAGTGGCTGGGGCGTAAGGTGTGCCAAAATCCTTACACCCTTAAAGTATTGGCCACATCACTACAGACAATACCTTCCTACTGGAATATTTCTACAAAACACACACACCTATATGGAAGGGTTTCGTAGCATAGTCAGGAGGAATCAGAACTCTCATACACAATCATAGGGGCGCTATGTTGGGCGGGTTTTTAGCTCCGGCCTCAGCCGAGAGCTCAAGGTCTTATCGTAATTATTGTTCTTGTTCTTGTTCTTCCTTCATCTTGGGGCGACAACTTCTAAAATGCTTCAACTGACTCACTCCCTCATTCTTCTTGGGGCGACCATTTCTTAAAGGGGTTCAACTCACTCACTCATTTCACTTGAATCATTAAGAGCCGGAGCTTTTGAAGGGTTTTCCTTCATGTTCTTGTTCATGTTAGCGGGCTAGTAAACAACATCACAATATCGATCCGCTACCCACTCAGTTGCCTTCTGATCGTCACGAAGGCTGAGTTATAAAATAAGTTTTTGCGCGTGTCCGAATCTGTGCCCACGTGCACTGACGCACCATATTTATTCATTAGAGTGTACAGTAAAGTCTTACATCTCGCCACTAATAGGGACCAAACACACGCACAGGCGGCTGGTAAACTAGTGTACACGTGGGTTCTACAGGCTGCTTATATATGATGTGAGATGAGGTGAGGTAAAGTGTGGTGAAGTGAAGTAAGGTAAGGTGAGATGAAGACACACGATAGATAATCATAGTATTAACCCATTCTGTACGGTGACATACCTGTCGATGTCATGGGTAAACAGTACGATATCCGATGATATACCCCTTGATGTCATAAGCCCCTTGTTAGTAGTAAGCCTGCCAAACACACCCGTATGTGCTAGGACTCTCACATTATCAATATTGTATATCATGTGTCCCTTTTTTCACTCTCTTCATCTCTAGTTACTAGTAGTAACTTGTTACCTGTTACTGCATCCAAATGCAGGCTTTATTTACCCCTGGTTGTAATTTTTATTCTAGTTTTATCACAAATTAGTGATTTTTTTATTGATTTTGTTTCAATTTTCCCTCAAACTTACACTAGGTCTTTATTTTCTGTCTCATCCTCCTCATGTGTATTTCTCACTCCTCTCTTCATTATTCCATTATTTTACTTGTTAGTTGTGTTTTGGGTCTTATTTGTCATCCTTTTAGACAATTAGTTATAATTAGTTATAGATAAAAGTGATTTCAGATTGATAATTTTTAGCTCCGGCCTAAGCCGAGAGCTCTAGTTTTTTTTTTTTTTAGTCCCTCAACCCTCTAGTATTCTTTCGCTTGGAAAAGAAAATGGAGATGATGAGTGTGATAATATGGGGATACTATGTTGTTTATTCTCTCTCTCTCTCTCCTCTCACACACACACTGACCAGGAAAAAAACATTCAGATTTTTTTTTTTTTTTTTCGTGTAAAATCATACAAACCAGATATATGCATATTCAGAAAAAGAATTTTAGTAGGCCTTTGCCTAGAGTAAGCTCCATCACTCCTGGGGGTTAGGGTAAGATTTCTTCATCAGCAGAGGTTTTATTTGACCAGGGATGGACCTCTTCCTCTGCCTCCGAAATCTTACAACCCGGATAGAAAGAGAAAGAAAGATGGGGACTGGGGAAGTGGCTGAGTTGGTATTTTTCTCTCACTCAGACTCAAATACTTTCTTCTGATGAGCTCAGATTTCTCTTCTGTCTTGCTTTTCCACTTATTCTTCCTGATCGCCTGGGTACTGTGCCGCTAGTGGAGGGGAGAGCCATGCTTGGTCTGTGAACAGTGCCACTGGTAGATAGTTGATCAAGCCCTTCCTCACTTAGAGACGTACTCGATTCTTGCTCTTGTGTTCTTGTCTTTTTTTCTTTTCCTTTTCCTTCACTGTGCCAAGTTTTGAAATGTTCCACTGAACAAATACCAGGATCACCTACACACCCTGCACAGTAATATCGTGTTGCCTTTCGAACAGGGTGGCACACCCTACATCTTTTCTGTTTCTTCTGTTCTTCCCATTTCACGAAGTGGTGTATATTAGATGATGGCTGCTGAAGACGGGGACCATGAACTTTCTGGATAGTGTATACCTCTGCCAACGCTGCTGCACCCAAATTGTGTTCTGTTAGCAGTTCTTTACCTAGAATTTCCAGGAACTGAAGAAATTCTGTGGTGCCTCTGCACGCATTCCTGTATGCTATGAATGCATTCAGTGCAATCCTAAACAGAAAATGTATCCCTATTTTCTTGAACCAGGCAAGGGATTTTCTATCATAGTGATATGGTTCAAGAAGTTGGTCAGCCAAGTCTACACTTCCCATTTTCTGATTACATTTTTCAATGTGTTGAAGAAGACTGTTTTATTTCCAAAATAAGTCTTCTTGTGTTCCACAATGTTGGCGGTATACTTAGTTGTGAGTACACAAACATCCTTCTTGTCCATCCACTTCACAACTAGAGCATTTCCTTTCCTTGCGAACACTGACTGCTTCTTGTCCAATTTCATTTCTTGTACTTCTTTAGGTGGCCCTCTTCCACTTCGGACGACTCCTGTCAAAAGTGTCCTCTGCGTTTCCAAATAATCTGCTAATCTGAGGCTTGTGTACCAGTTATCAGTTATCACATGCCTTCCAGCATTTAGCAGATCTTTCATGAGAAAGACAACTATTCGTTCCGACACAGACAATCTTGAGGCATTAGGATCTTCAATCATATAAGTATCTTTACCATAGTACAAGTGAAAATTCCATGAATATCCTTGCCATTCCTCATCAGATGGACACAAAACAAACGCCTTCACACCAAATCTTGCTCGTTTGGTTTTTATGTACTGGCGAAAACCCAATCGTCCACGCCACATAATAAGGGCCTCATCAATAGCAATGTGTTTGCCAGGTTTCATCACTGTCTGGCTCCTCTCTCGCAACACATCTAAATATTCTTCAATTCTTGTCTTGGGGTCATCTTTCTTCACGTTTTCTGGCGAAGAAAATCTCAAGAATTTCAAAATACTGAAAAATCGATCACGACTCATTACTTCTTTGCAAAATACAGGTGGTCCTTTGATCAACCAATCATGCTGCCAATAGTGAGCCATCTTGGGAAGCTTGCATATCCCCATTCCAATTAGCAGTGAAATGAAAGTGAACATATCATCTTGGGTAACATTACGCCACTTGAGAGAGTTCACTTTTCCTCTTTTTTCTGGATGATGAGCAAAATACATGCCTGCTCTTGCATTTGTCCATTCACATAATTTGTTCATCAATGTGTCATCAAAATATGCCTTGAACGCATCACTGGGTGAGGAAAATGGGAGGGCTCCCAGAGCAGGATTCAAACCATAATAATCGGTATTGAACTCTGGAATGTCCTCTGGACGTTCATCACTGAAAACGTCCGATATCAGATGCCATCCACCACTGACTTCTCGCGGCTCGTCGAGAAGAAATTCATCTTCAATATCATCTGTGAGTTCTTCGCTCTCGGAATCTTCAATGTCGGGCACATACAGCTCGTCGCTAAGATCTGAGTCACTCATTCTGCTGTGTAAGAATCTTCAACTTCACTGTAGCAGGCTCGGTGAATAATGATTGATAGTACTGTCCCCAGTAGGGTATATATAGGCCTTGGGCCTCCTTACAGACACACACGCACACACACACAGGTCAAGTTTCTCTAACCCTCGCTACCTGAGTACACACAGGTCAAGTTACTTACTACTTGTACACACACACACACACACACCGCGACCTATGAGTGTATAGGAGTATGTATGCATACAAGTATATGTGCATGTAGTGTATGTAGGATATGTGTGTCAACGTGTGTATGTATACGTGTTACACGCTGCTCTTTTACATGCTGGGGACGAAGAGACAAGGGAGGATGGTGGAAGGAGGGGATAGTAGGGTGGAAGGAGAGGAGGAATGGGTGGTGGGGTGGAAAGAGGGAATAGAGGACTTGTGTTATTTCGGCAGGTGACAATATCTTCCACAGTGATATATATATATATATATATATATATATATATATATATATATATATATATATATATATATATATATATATATATATATATATATATATATATATATATATATATATATATATATATATATATATATATATATTACTCACTACATGGCCTCAAGCCTCATTACCATAATGTATATCTGTATATGTTCAGCCTTCGGTTGCAACTTCTCAATAAACTGCACCAAACTTTGTCATGTCATATGTGTGTGTGTGTCTGCTGGTGAGTTTACTTCTCGTTATGTACTAATTGCTTAGCAATTGTATGTGTAGCCTAATTGCTGTAAACAAAATTGTGATATATATATATATATAATTTATGGTTTATAGAGGAAGGGATAGGAAATACTATAGTGGTATTAGTATAAAATTAGTATAGATATAGAATCAAAAGTGATGACAGTTGAATGGGACTAAATGTTTAGCAATAGTAGCCTAATGTGTAGCCTAGTTACTCTATAAAAAAAATGGGTGCAGGGACTGTGTTGGTACTGCATATAGGATTTATGGTTTATAGAGGAGGGGATAGCAAAGACTAGTAATAAGTTGTAGTATAAAATTAGAACAGATATAGAATGAAAAGTGAAGACAGTCAAAGGGTAAATTTAGTCAAAGGAATAGTTTGCTGTTCAAAACAGCATGCTGCTCACTAAATTTAGCTGAGCAGCCACCAACAACACCATAAAAAAGTAAAACAATTGGTCAATGCTATCAATAGCAAGCAGCATTGCACTGCCCATTCCACATTTTCCACCCGATTACTCAAGTCACGCAACCACATGTCCTTCTTCTCCGACATCCTGCTCATAAGTGAAGCTGGCGCCTGGTAGTGGCCACTGGCCGAGTGGCGAGAGGCCGTTGCTTCCGGGTGAACGAACTTATACAGAATTACTAATATTTTTATTTCAATTCAATACCATTGTGTAAATCGAAGTGTATAGAAAATGGACTTATATCTATGGGAAATATCGGGAGTTTGAACAGAGAAGAGGGGAGGAGGAAACCGCATGGTTCATATTCACTCGTAGGCGTCACTTTTACTGAAGTAAGCAGAGGGTAAGGAAGCATGACTTCATCCAGGGACTAGTTTGTCATTAGGGTATATTATATAGCATTCCTTAGATGAATTATCATACAGGTTTTTCTTCTTTTACAAAATATGGACAGGTGGTTTTCAGAAGAAACCTGGGACCATAAGAAAAACATAGCTATGCTTCAAAAAATGAATGCTGGCCGGAGGAGAGTGGGCTTGAGGGGGTATTACTTAATACAAAAGGGTCAATTTGTATTTATTCCTCCTCCCCAGGACTCAACAAGCCAACAAAATGTGGGAAACGAAATAAAAGATAAATAAATGAGAAAAAAAAAAAAACAAGCCTAAAATCACAATCACACT
Source organism: Petrolisthes manimaculis (assembly GCA_034508575.1). Classification (NCBI taxonomy): domain Eukaryota; kingdom Metazoa; phylum Arthropoda; class Malacostraca; order Decapoda; family Porcellanidae; genus Petrolisthes; species Petrolisthes manimaculis. The sequence goes on along the minus strand of JAWZYT010001271.1, from coordinate 60,584 downwards.
TATTCTGTATGTAAGAGTAAACTGTGTGTATGTGTGTGTGTCCCATTATCTGTTCTTTCCCCCCTCCCTCTACCTCCCCCAAATAAGCACCCACACATACACACACACTACCCGGATCTTGTTTCACACACACACACACATATCCGTTTTCTATTGAGAGTATGAGCCAGCGCGATGGGTTGGGGGAGGAGAGCATGAGGGCTAGGTGGTAGGGGAGGGGGAGGATAGAACTTGGCGCGTGCGCTAAAAATCAAACTCGTATTTGAATGTGGCGCGCTGGGAAGCCTCCCCGTAGTGAATGGGTTAAGAAAATACAATAGTGAATATATGGACGTGACAGTGACACGATATTCCTACAACTGTACATATTATATTTAGTGCTGTGATAGTGACACATGATAGATAATAGTAGTAATATGAAAATACACAACCACAATCACACGCACAGGCGGCTTGTAAATTAGTGTACACATGGGTCCTACAGGCTGCTTATATATGGTATGACTGAGGCCTATCCCTGTCAAGTGAAGTGAGGTGAGGCAAGGTAGTGAGGCGAGGTAGTGAGGTGAAGTAAGGTGAGGCGAGGGCACACGATAGATATTCGTAGTAATAAGAAAATACCATAGTGAATATATGGACGTGACAGTGACACGATGATATTCCTACAACTGTACATATTATTTTTAGTGCTGTGATAGTGACACAAGATAGATAATCGTAGTAATAAGATTATACTGTAGTGAATACTATCTCCATAACTACACATCGTAGAGCCCTCCAGATGGTACCATTCGAAAGAGGAAGAGTTGAAGGTAAGGAAGGAACAATCTTGAAGTCAGTACACTATATAGGTTAAGAGTGAGAACGTTGTGAAAAGAGGGGGAAACGAGGAATTTTGTGTGTAGAGGTGAGAGAAAAGTGGAAGGCAAGTGTAGTGTCAGCCGGACAGTAGGGGTTAAGGGGGGAAGTACAGTGTTGGTAAATCTGGAGCTACTGATTACTTTAAACTATTCCAAGCAAGGCGCCATATGACTTCACTGTTGCAGTGCCTAATATCAATTCATCTATTCCAAGCAACAGGCCACCATTAATTTTAGGTATTTACTGAAATAATTGCAGTTTTGTAGTAGTGTTGCCAGATCCGGCTAGGTCCCAGTATTTTGCCCCGGTTATTTCCCGGTAGTTTGCCCAGGTTAGGTTCTGGTAGTCTGCTGTAGTCTAGGTAAGGTCAGGGTAATTTCAAAATGCCCCATCTTGGAAATGGGGCAATTGCGGAAAAAATGACATAGAAGAAAATAATCTTCGAATGGTGTAAATAAGTGAGTAATGAAGGTAGAAAGCCGTACACGACAATGACAATTATCTAAATATGTAACTAATGTATCCAAAGTGTATTTTCCCCTTAATTATGCCTCCAAACTATCCTCCTACCTCTTTGTATGTATAGAAGGTCATTTGAATCTTGAAATACAAAGTATAAATGATGGTGATGTTGAACCTGAGGCATGTGCATGTGAGGGCATGATCAAGATATCTTGCCCAATATCCAATAAAGAAATATTGAACTTGACTTTATTAGCCGTTCACATGAGCAGTAAGTTCAATATGATATCGAACTGGGGCAATATCACCCAAGATTTTTCAAAATAGCTCCAGGGGTATTTTGTTTGATACTGAAAACTGATATGTAAACATTACCAGTGTCTCTTGGCCATATTTTTGCAGTGTTGTAATGCCATACAGAGCCTGGTTCAACCTTTTGATGTGAGATGGAGCAGCTATCGCCCAGTCACCGGTGTTATTGTTTGCTTAACGCCGAGCGGCAGATAAGATGAGCAGTAGAACCATGGAAGCTTCCCAGACGTATCATTATCCATGTTTTAATGGTGATTTTTGCATTAATTTTACAGACACATACACACACAAAGTCTTATTGTATACTCTATGCTAAATACATGCACACAAACTTACACACACAATAAACACAACGTCTCATCAAACCCTATCCCCTATGAGGGGCTCCCTCTTCAGGTGTCCGCAATTGTACATTTGGTGTGTGTTTTGAGCGGCTCTTTTTTATGGTTCTAACCGATAAATAGAATATTTGACATTTTAACGTAATTTTTACTCAAGTTACGTCATAAAATCCTTTGCCGGTGGTGCTGATTCAGAATACAGTACAGTATATAGTTTTTGGTGTGAAACTGGGTTTTGTTAGCGGATTTATAGTAGATGACGTAATTTTTACGTCGAGTTACGTCATGTTACAACATATCAAAACCTGCGCCTGGTGATGGTGATTAAGAATATAATTTATACGGTATGTGTTTTGGATGTAGATGTAACCATTTTTAAGTTATAAGAGGACAAACAGAGACAGTTTGCCATTTATAGTATAGATTGAGAATAAGTTATTATAATGTCATAATATTCTTATATCTCAAGTAATGATATAATTCTATTAATAATGTTAATATTATACACAGCCTCTACATTGACTTATCACCAATGTAAACAAACAACTGGGAAATTAATCAGTAATAAAATGATCTTGGGTACCTGTAGGAATACTATAATAATAAAAAGGTATTAGTACAGAAGTACTCTGTTCACTATATTGTATATTTTAGTATCATTACCCACTATTTTGGACCATTCTAAAGGTGTTGACAGATCAGGCTAGGTCCCAGTATTTTGTACAGGTCATATCCTGTACTTTACCATGGTTATGATACGCTGACGTTCTCTGATCACCTAGCGGAGAAAATCAACAAAGCCAACAGGATTGTGGGACTCATGAGAAGGACATTCACTAATCTTGAGCCCAAAACATTTAAACCACTGTTCACAGCACTAGTGAGACCACATCTTGAATACGCCAACCAGGTGTGGAACCCCCACCTGGTAAAGGACATAGAGGCAGTGGTGAATGTTCAGCGCAGAGCAACAAAAATGATACCACAAGTGAGGGACAAGACTTATGAGGAGAGGCTGAGGTCACTTGACTTACCCACCCTGGCATACAGGAGGTCCCGAGGAGATCAGATCGAGGCATTCAAAATCATAACAGGGAAGTATGATAGAGACTGCACCGAAGGATTGTTCCAAATGCGAGCACAAGACATCACTCGAGGAAACAGCGCCAAAATATACAAGTCGAGGGCAGAACTAGACTTAAGGAAGTACTCTTTTACCCACCGAGTAGTGAACATCTGGAACGATCTACCAGAGTGGGTAGTGGCGGCCGATACAGTGCAGTGTTTTGAATCACGTTTGGACAAATATTGGAAAAATCAGGACCAGAAATATATATACAGAGCACAAATCCAAACCACCACACGCAGCCAACAACCAAGTAATATTCAGGCTACCGTACTGGAGCCACAGGCCACTTAACCCCTAAAGACCGGTTGACGTGATAGACAGTCGTACGTATGGAACCGGGCAACAGCACCTACCGTCACAGCGATTTAGCGCTATTTCGCGCCCTGTACGATTAGTTTTTCTTGTCGTTGGGCGAGAAAATACACTCACAATATCGATCCGCTACCCACTCAGTCGATTCTGGGACCCCACAATGGCTGGGCGATTTTTAAGTAATTGCCCTTGTCCGAATTTGTGCTCTAACGATCGTAAGACAATACCGTAGTGAATATATGTACGTGAGTGACACCTTGATATTCCTACAAGGTTACAAATTATTATTTAGTGTATAGATCATGACACACGATATATAATGGGGTAGTAATAAGAAAATAACACCACAAAACACACCCATACAGGCACAATTGATAGTAAATATACGTGTTTCCTACGGTACAAGTCGGTTTGTTTATCATTTTCTAAGTGACAGTTACACGATGATATATTCCTACAAGTGTTCATACTATTTTTAGTGTTGAAATCATGACATACGATACATAATAGTAGTAATACGAGTGAGTTGACAACGGACTTGGGCGGGAAACTGAACTCCATGCCGCAGCCACACCGCACTCACGCGTACACACAGACACACCGCTGTCTCGCGCGCAGACATGGTCCACTTAAACTCGCCCTATCTCCACAACTATTCATTGTACAGCCCTCCCGATGGTACCATTGGAAAGAGGAAGAGTTGAAGGTAAGGATGGAACAATTTTGAAGTCAGTACACTATATAGGTTAAGAGTGTGAGCGTTGTGAATATAGGGCAAATCGAGGAATTTTGACGCTAGCGGCAGGGTAGAAATGTCGAGGCAGGTACCCCCCTCCCAGTCTGCAGGGGTTAATTAACCCTTTGGACGCCAGCTTTGTTTTGATTCGTCGACCTTCGGTGCCGGCTAAAATTTTGGCGCGGCCCTTGAATGTGACGATGGCATATATTTCCTTTTTTCCCATTTAGTTTGAAAGAATTCTACGTCATACAATATCTCATTTCATTGCGGGATGTTGTTACTATTATGCACACCAAATGGCAATACAATTTTGATGACAATATACAAATTATTAATTATTACATAAATACTTTTTTTGGCATTGTTAGGTTCTGGTTGTCATATTTCATCCCATATTCTTATATCATTACGTTTTGAAGCACAGCATCTGTGTGGGAAACATAAAACGAGGTCATGCTTTAGAATAGGGATGATTTATGGTGTTTATAAAGGTAATATAGGGTTTATTTTCACTTGAAAATCGATGTACTTATTCAGCAAATTGGGTTACATTTTTTATTAGTGTTGTCCGACACTGTCTTGTTTACGTTACTGTCTTGTTTACGATACTGTCTTGTTTACGTTACCCTGAGCAACTTATCTGTTTACATATTTTTTTTTCTTTTATGTAAATTAGTTCTGATAATCTTTTTGTGTATTATGTCACTCTCTTAGAATATATATATATATATATATATATACAGTTAAACCTCGTTATAACAGACTAATAGGAGGGAGAGGGTGTCCGTTATAGCGACGAATTTTTACGAGGGGTATGAAATTAAAAAAAAAAAAAGTGTAAGTACAAAAATTAACACAAAATACAGATATATCTACATAAATAGGTATGTAGTGATGTGTAAATAATGTACCTAAATGTTATTTACCTTGTGTGGTGGAGAGATGAGCATGCGTGGTAGTGGTGGAGGTGGTAGGGGGAAAGGGGAAGATAACGCGATATAAATTGTTTACATTTGATTAGCCATACTGTACTCTGGTGTTTCCTTCTCCTTTATCTATTCAAGAAACACCTTCCTTCTTTCTATCGAAGGATATGGCCTTCTGTTTTGTAAATGCACCACCTGGCATGACTGTTGAAGCTAGTGGTTAACTCATTATTACTAAAAACGAGATAGTCACACAAGTTGACAGGGCAGGTTAGGCCTATATTCCCTTGACCTTGAGCTATAGGGTGAATCGAGACATCTTGGCATTAAAATTACGTTTCCAGCAATAATTTCTGTCTTATCTACAATCTTATACCACCATGACATGCAGGAGGATTTTCTCTACATCATCCACCCATTTTTAATCATGGTAGCATAATATTTATAAATAAATATCGGCATATAAAAAAAGTGGTATAAACATTTTTAGCTACGGTACTCATTTCACTTCAACTCGTATTTAATCGTATATTTTTAATATGGATATATTTTTCACGATAAAAGTAATCCTCTATCATTATTCTGTCAGGTTACCAAAGTACCAAGTAGATATTAAGCGAAATAAGTGAGGCACCAAGAAAAAAGAAAAAAAACGTGTACCTCAGAGAAATGCAACGTTTTGGTAAAGCAAAGGTAAGTGTGAACGGAGGTTGCCTGGAGATATTGAACAATTTGACCAATCAGAGACGAGTATTAATAATACAGCTAGGCTACATGGGATAGACTATACTACTACTACTACTATTATTACTACTACTACTATTACCACTACTACTACTACTACTACTAGTGTAGAAATAATAATAGTGTTATAAGCCAGTTGACATCACATATATGCAACAATCTGTAAATAATTAAATAGCAGTAATAATAATAATAATAATAATAACAATAAATAATAATAAATAGTATTATTATTAATAATAGTATTAATAATATTATAGTAATTAATAAAATATTTACTATATAAACCAGTTATAATATATAAATTGAAATATTTGGTAATTTTATATTAATATTGTGGTCTAGGTTAGGCTAGGTTTGGTTAGGTCAAGTTAGGTCAGACTAATCTATGCCCCATTTGAATATGACCTATCTTGGAAATGGGGCATTTACAAAGAAAATGTCATAGAAGAAAAGTGTCTTAGAATGTCATAAATTAGTGATTAAAGAAAAAAACCCATTGTTATTAAAGGTGCCAGCGAGTGGCAGTCACTGGGACAGAGTGTAGCACACAATGTGTGTATGAAACACAATTATAGCACGCATCACAAGGATGATCCCTGTAATGTATGGCCCAGAGACCTCTCCACCCACCTGAGACCCGAGTCAGCTTCGGCTATGGCTGACTAAGCAGGAAGACCTCAGACAGCCGACTCAAACCCCCCACCCCCTGCTCACAGGGGTGGTAACCTCTGGCATCAGTGGTATTTTTAACAGTGTCCCGAGCAAGGATCGAATGCTGGGCCACAGAATTGCAGCCACAACTGTTACCACTGTGTTAGCCATTGTAATGGTAAATAGCATTATACTAAACATTTATCAAAAAAAGTAAATGGCATTATACTAAACATTTACCAAGAAAATGTCATAGAAGAAAAGTGGGTAAACCCTTTAGTAGCGGGAGCGATATATTTCAGAATTTCTTTTAGTAATACATTTTGCCTTCTGTTTTCACTATGTCCCAGATATTGATTTCCTTCACTTCCCACAACAATATTGACCCCGATAGGTGGGGAGGGCATGAAGTATATCAGGGAAAGATCGGGGTTGAAACACGCCTTTTGAATATGTCCATGATTAAAAACAACAGCTGAGCGGCTGAGATCGAGACGTGATGAATCCATACTTGTGATTGGCTGAAAACTATGACGTCATCAATGGCGGCCCCGCCTCCTATGACGTCATCAGTTGATCGTAGCATGACGTCATAACCATGTGCGTCTTTACAACTGCTTCTGCATGTGGTTAATTTTGCTAATATACATTTTTACTCCAATACCTGATTATTCAATATACAATTTCTCCCGGTTATTTTTAACTAACTATAATAATAGTAGGCAGCCAAGGCTGCATTGGTTGTAAAGGATATTTGGGAACCAGACGAACCTACCTGACCCAACCTAACCGAACCTGGACTGTGACAGACTACCGGGACCTAACCTGGGCAAACTACCGGGACCTAACCTGGGCAGACTACCTGGACCTAACCTGGGCAGACTACCGGGACCTAACCTGGGCAAACTACCGGCAACTAACCTGGGCAAACTACCGGGACCTAACCTGGGCAAACTACCGGGACTTAACCTGGGCAAACTACCGGGACCTAAAATGGACAAACTACCGGGACCTAAAATGGACAAACTACCGGGACCTAACCTGGGCAAACTACCGGGACCTAACCTGGGCAAACTACCAGGACAAACTACCGGGACCTAACATGGACAAACTACCGGGACCTAACCTGGCTGTAGGGAACCTTTGAGAATCACATTAACCTTCCTGACCCAACCTAACCTAACCTGGACTGTGGCAAACTACCGGGAGCTAACCCTTACATTACCCAACACCACCAGGACCTAACCGGGGCACATGAAATAATTAGTTTATCTATGTAATGCGTAAGAAAAATAAAAAAAAGCAAACTAACATACCATTTACATCGCTGGATATTTGTATATTTTGCTGATATCCTTGAAGATTTGCTGAATTAAGTAATCCTTGTAATGTTTTCGATGTAAATATTCCTGCCGTTAACTATTCCGTATCTATTGGGATGTGTACCGTTCAGCTATTCTAGGCCTACGGGCAGTTTTTTTATATTTTGGGTATGGACTTCCTTGTTTTTTGGGTTGACAAAGTTCATTTTGTGAAAAATTGTGATATGGTGATATCAAAGTTGGTTCAGTAAACAAATTACGGATTGAAACAATATATGCAGGGCAGGGGTGAAAGTGTGTAATATTGTATATTATCTAGAAATCCTAATAGTATTATTTAAATAAAATAGTAACAATATCAATAGGCAACTCAATGTTTTCCAACCAATAACATCAAAGAACATCCATGACGTCAAATACTAATGACGTCACGTACTCCACCAATAAACATGGAGTTTACAAACACGCTTCTCACACTCATCTCTTGATACAAACATCTTGGTGTCTCCTTCAATCTAAGGGACACTGCACGCCACACATCAACTCCAAACTCATTTTACGTGGTTATATTAACATTATATCAACTGCATACCTTATGAAATGCATTCCTTGACACTTTTAATATTAGTAATATAAGTAAAGTAGAGATCTAGTAAGCGATACTTAAAATATTGTGAATAATCATCGCTCCCGCTACTAAAGGGTATACCGAGGTAACTAACTTACTGTTATGCAACATTTGCAGAAGAAATGGTATATAGAAAAGTGGTTTGTAATAGTGAAATATAAACACTGGTAATAATAAAAATTTTGAAATCGAGTTGTGGCAACTTGTAAAAATATTCCAATTTTGATGACGATATACAAATTATTACATAAATACGTCCATTTTTTTGGCAGTTGCTAGTGATTATAATGTTTAATAATATTGAAGGAGGCCCTACGGAGCACCAATTGCTGGTGGAGCGGGGCATAGAATATACAAGTAACATACATACATACATACACTCCTCCTATCTGTATGTATGTATAGAAGGTCATAATACATACATACACTCCTCTTACCTGTTTGTATGTCATTGGAGTGTTCAAATACAAGGTATAAGTACTATTAATTGCTTGGTAATGTTGAACTTGCTGCTTTGTTTATTTTGGTAAAATCTTTATAATTATCAAATGAGCTCTTGTTGTTATAATGTTATTATAAAATTATATATATAATAAATATAATATATATATATATATATATATATATATATAATTATGAAGGAATTATCATAATGTCAACATTATATTTTTATATCTCATAATAATAATGATTATATTTCTATAAATATCAGTCTCTACATTGACTTATATCAGTGTTGCCAGATGCATAGAAATGGTTTGAGGTAATATTGAATACTTGAGCTCTATGAATTCTCCAAACTACTCCAGGCAACAGATTCCCTATTCGAAACACTGAAGCATTCTGTTGCCTGGAGTAGTTTTGAGGGTTCATAGAGCTCCAGTAGTAAGGGACCTCAAATGTTGTAAAACTACGGGAACATAATAATTTAATTTATTATGATGTCAAATGCATCTGGCAACATTTTCCATGATGGCCGCCGTGCCCTATTATTGCTCTTGCTCTTGGTGTTACAGGTACCCCGGGTGTTTATTCCACAGTGGTATTGGTTTGTTAGCTTCCCAACCAACCACACTTGTAAGGCTTCATTATTTTCCAAAAGCCGAGTATCCACATTCACAATATCTATTAAAACAGTTAGATAATGATGATCAGTGCTTAGTTTATTCAACAAATTCTTTAAATAATTCACACAGAAGTCATTTAAATGGCTCAGATTCTTTCGTTTGTGTGCTTACAAACCAATACCAACGACTGTGGAATCAACCATAATTAGTTATTGCACCAATAGTTTTTTCATAAATTTTATATTCCATTACTGTAATACTTTCACCATAACATCCCTCCTTATACCATCAAATACCTTAATAAAGTGTACAGTATTTGAATGCAACAACCATGCATTGTTGCCATACATTTATTACCTTTGATCAACTTTTATTAAGGATAATGATATTGCAAATTTCTTGGTAAAGTACTCAATATTTAATACAATGGGATTTGTCACACATCTATCTATCTATCTATAGCTCTGATGCCTCGTTCCCTCTTAGAACTCCCCCCAAGGGGATGGCCACGGCAGAAGAGTCTCCAGTCTTCCCTGTTCCAACACTCCCTCCTTACTTGGTCCAGCCCTCCCCTCCTCTTCATGTTACTCTCCTTTACATACTCTTCCAACACTCCCTCCTTACTCCCTACTCTGTCCCTCATGTTACTCTCCTTAACATACTCTTCCAACACTCCCTCCTTACTCCCTACTCTGTCCCTCATGTTACTCTCCATAACATAATCTTCCAACACTCCCTCCTTACTCCCTACTCTGTCCCTCATGTTACTCTCCTTTACATACTCTTCCACTCCGTTCTGCCATCTTACTGGTGGTCTGCCTCTCACACCAGGTCCCACAACTTCACTTCCATACACCTTCTTTACAAACTCCTCACCTTTCATTCTTTCTACACATTTTACCACATTCTTCACATTCAAAGTTCTCTCCTGTGTGTATAAGTATGTGTTCATTTAGTTCATATTTAGTCATAATCTTTTTATCACATTCAAAATCCTATACAGTACTCTTGTATGAACTTTTAAATGTCTATTAGGCTAGATTTCCTACCAAACAATTTACCACACTAATTACATTCAAAGTTCTTTACTCCTGTGAACTTTTAAATGTCTATTAAGGCTAGATTTCAGACCAAACAATTTACCACACTAATTACATTCAAAGTTCTTCACTCCTGTGTGTATAATAAGTATGTACTTTTTTAGATTACCCTTTATTACACACATTTTCCCACATTCAAAGTTCTTCACTCTGTTTTTTTTTCCATTGTGTTATTCTGAGGTTATCTTGGAGCAATGGACCCCAGCCAGCCAGCCAGCCAGCCAGGGGGTCTATAGTTGCCATCGTAACCACTGATCACAGAGTATCCAAGGGCTCTCTTCAAAATGCTAACTGTTCCTTTAATTGCACCAAGTTGCACTTCACATAGACTTGGACACACACACACACACACTGTTCCTTTTATTGCACGAAGTTGCACTTCACGTAGACTTGGGCAGACACACACACACACACTGTTCCTTTTATTGCACCAAGTTGCACTTCACGTAGACTTGGACACACACACACACACACTGTTCCTTTTATTGCACCAAGTTGCACTTCACGTAGACTTGGACACACACACACACACACACACTGTTCCTTTTATTGCACCAAGTTGCACTTCACGTAGACTTGGACAGCCTGGGATGGATTCTAGATAGTTCTTTAGGACTGTCGCTCCCACCACAACTGGAATGATCTCGTTACCTCCTCGTGGGTTGGGAAGGAAGGATGGAAGGAAGGAATTACAGTAGCCTAGCTGTGTGTTTAAGTATGTGTGTCTTTAGATCACCCTTAGTCACACACTTTTTGCCACATTCTTCACATTCAATGTTCCTCTATCTTGTGTGTATATGTATGTGTCTCTTTAGATTACACTGTCAGAAACTTTTTACCACATTCATCACATTCAAAGTTCTTCACTCCTGTGTGTATAAGTATGTGCTTCTTTAGCTCACTCTTTGTCAGAAACTTTTTACCACATTCATCACATTCAAAGTTCTTCACTCCTGTGTGTATAAGTATGTGTGTCTTTAGCTCACTCTTTCTCAAAAACTTTTTACCACATTCTTCACATTCAAAGTTCTTCACTTCTGTGTGTATAAGTATGTGTTTCTTAAGGTCACCCTTTGTCAGAAACTTTTTACCACATTCTTCACATTCAAAGTTCTTCTCTCCTGTGTGCATAAGTATGTGACTCTTTAGATTACCCTTTCTTACACACTTTTTACCACATTCATCACATTCAAAGTTCTTCACTCCTAAGTGGATAAGTATGTGCTTCTTTAGCTCACTCTTTGTCAGAAACTTTTTACCACATTCTTCACATTCAAAGTTCTTCTCTCCTAAGTGTATAAGTATGTGTGTCTTAAGGTCACTCTTTCTCATAAACTTTTTACCACATTCATCACATTCAAAGTTCTTCTCTCCTGTGTGAATAAGTATGTGCGTCTTAAGGTGACTTTTCCGATTAAACTCTTTATCACACTCATCACACTTAAACATTTTCTCTGTTGTGTTTTTCAATTGTGTTATTCTGAGGTTATCTTGAAGCGATGAGTTTGGGACACTACGAGCTTCACTCAATCCTGTAAAGATACAAATAGTTAAGAACACACAAGAGAAATATGACACACATACAGACCCACATAAACACAGTTTTAGCCACACATAACAAAACACTTCACAAGTTAATCATATTAATTAACCCTTTGGACGCCAGCTTTGTTTTGATTCGTCGACCTTCGTTGCCAGCTAAAATTTTCCCATTTAGTTTGAAAGAATTCTACGTCATACAATATCTCATTTCATTGTGTGATGTTGTTACTAACTATCTATCTATCTATATCTATATCTATCTATCTAACTATCGGTACATTTTTACAAGTTGCCACAACAGGATTTCACTGAAAAAAAAAAAAAAAAAATCCTAGAAGGATTTAGTGTGACTACCAGGACCTAACCAGGGCAGACTACCGGGACCTAACCTGGGCAGACTACCGGGACCTAAGCAAGAAAAAGTATACAGTAGAAATTAGTCAGACCTCACCTGACCTGACCTAACCTAATCTGGACTGGGACACACTACCGGGACCTAACCTAATCTGGACTGGGACACACTACCGGGACCTAACCTAATCTGGACTGGGACACACTACCGGGACCTGACCTAATCTGGACTGGGACACACTATCGGGACCTAACCTAATCTGGACTGGGACACACTACCGGGACCTGACCTAATCTGGACTGGGACACACTATCGGGACCTAACCTAATCTGGACTGGGACACACTATCGGGACCTAACCTAATGTGGACTGTGACACACTACTGGGACCTAACTTGGGCAGACTACCGGGACCTAATTATTATACAAATTATTACATAAATACGTCCATTTTTTTGGCAGTTGCTAGTGATTATAATGTTTAATAATATTGAAGGAGGCCCTACGGAGCACCAATTGCTGGTGGAGCGGGGCATAGAATATACAAGTAACATACATACATACATACACTCCTCCTACCTGTATGTATGTATAGAAGGTCATAATTTTAAAACTACGGGAACATAATAATTTAATTTATTATGATGTCAAATGGATCTGGCAACACTTTCCATGATGGCCGCCGTGCCCTATTGTTGCTCTTGCTCTTGGTGTTACAGGTACCCCGGGTGTTTATTTCAGGGCTGGCCTTTGTATCGGCAGCTTCCTGTAAATAGAAAACGAAAAAAAAACAATACCACGCATATCTATTCACTTTTTATATCTTGCATACCACAATAAAACCAATACCACGCATATCTATTCACTTTCTACATCTTGCATACCACAATAAAACCAATACCACGCATATCTATTCACTTTCTACATCTTGCATACCACAATAAAACCAATACCACGCATATCTATTCACTTTCTACATCTTGCATACCACAATAAAACCAATACCACGCATATCTATTCACTTTCTATATCTTGCATACCACAATAAATACAATACCACGCATATCTATTCCCTTTCTATATCTTGCATACCACAATAAATACAATACCACGCATATCTATTCACTTTCTACATCTTGCATACCACATTTTCTCCAAGAATTCTTTCACAGCACCAATCATTTCATCTGTGCTTTGCTCACACAAACCTAGCAGTAATATCATCCATTCTCTCCCTGTTAATTCCATTCCATCACATTCCATTTCAGTCAAGATGATCTGCATCATTTCTGTTCTGTCTCTCTCATACTTCTCACATCCCAGCATCACATCCTCACCTGTGTCACACATCTGGCATACCTTGCTTCAGGATTCACACCATCTATAACTTCTTACATTCACCTCCATACATTGTGCTCTGGCTGGAAAGAGTAGATCACCACCCAGACTTCCCTCATACCACTTCACATACTCTGGACATTCTTTCTCCTTATACCATACAAGAGTTTCCTTTTGTTCCATTTCATTTTTCCACTTTCTTAACCCCAGGCATTTCACTTCTTTGTCAATCTCACTTTTCCACTTTCTTGCATCCCAGTCTAGCCCCTCTCTATTCCTGCTCATTATCTTCCACTCATGCATAATTCCTCTAACTACCATACCATTCATATATACCATTCTCTCACACTTCTTTCCCCATTTGCCGTTTCTAATGTTCCACATATAAACCTTCCTTGCCAGTCTTGTATCCTCCATTCGTTCCAGTCTTACTTTGTATCTAAGAGTTGCTTTCACCAGTCTTTCTCTGAATGTACTCCATCCCATATCACCTCTCAAAGCTGCTATCGCTGCATACCTTGGTGTATTCAGTGCCATTCTCGCTACTCGGTTCTGTCCCACCTCTAACTTGTCTATATCACTCTCCTTCCATGCAATAACTTCCATGCCATACATAATGCTCGGGACAGCCACACTCTTCCATACTTCTCTCACCACATCATACTTGCTTGCTCTCAGCCTCGCTGCACTTGCCAGTCGTCCAACCCATCGGTTCGTCATGCTAATCTTTTCATTCTTTGTCTTTTCACTTCCACTTGGACTCAGCCATACCCCTAAGTACTTATATTCATCAGTCTGTTTCAGAACATTCTCTCCCACTCTCCATGTATGCTCTCTCTCATCATCTGTTCTATTCACAATCATTACTTGGCTTTTTTCATTACTAAATTTCACACCAAAATCTCTCCCATACCCACCTACAACATCCAAAATCCTTTGCAGTTCCTCTGCAGTTTCACTCATAACTATCACATCATCTGCATACAGTAACATACATATCTTGTCATCTCCAACCCTTACTCCTGCATTCATTCCTCTTGTTCTCATAGCTAGTTCTTCTGTATATAAGCTAAATAGGGTTGGAGAAAGAATACATCCTTGCCTAACTCCTCTCTCACTTCTTACCCATTCTGATTCTAGATCTCCCAGCCTGTACATTGCTCTTGTGTTCTCATACATACTTCTCACAATATTTACTAATTTATCACTCACATCTATCTTTTCTAAGACTCTACATAGCATCTTCCTGTCAACCCTGTCATAAGCTTTCTCTATATCTAAGAAACATAGGTATAGCTTACATCCATCCTTTTTCTTTCTTTCAATCAATTCATTCACCACAAACATATTATCTTCTGCTCTTCTATCTTTACGGAAACCATTTTGCTCTTCACCCAGCACTCTGAATCTCTCAATCCATCTGCACAATCTTTCATTCAACACTGCACTGAAAATCTTTCCCAGTGTGTTCAGTAGGGCTATTGGTCTGTAGTTTCTAAGCTCATTCTTACTCTTACAGCCTCCCTTATGCAGCAACGTCACTCTACATTCATTCCATCTCTTGGGTACTCTCTCTTCTTCCCACACTTTGTTAAACAATTCAGTCATCTTTTCAATCATAAACTCACCTCCATTCTTGTACATTTCATACGGAATATCATCTGGTCCTGCGGCCTTACAATTTTTCTGCCTTTTCACACATCTTTCAACTTCTTCTCTGCTAATTCTTACATTCAGTTCCTCTGCATCCTTCCATTCCAGTGTTACATTCTCTCCTCTTACATCAGTCACCTCACCTACACCTCCAATATTCTCCCAGAACTCTTTTATGGCCTTCCTCATTTCTTCCTTGTCAGTTATACATATACCATTTACCTTGAGACTGTCTACACTTTCAGTACTAGACATTCCCTCACCTCTCATAAATCTATACCATTCACGCCCACCTTCCAACCCCTTTTCTTTTAGGTTCTGAATCACTCTCCTTTCACATTTTACCTTTTCATATCTAATCTTGCACTTAGCAACTCTCTGCTGCTTAACATATGCTGTCCATGCATTCAGGTACTCATTCTCAGCTTCGTCACTTTCATGCCTTTTCTTTATCAACTGCCTACATGTTCTATTTAGTCTTTTTCGCTCTTTCCTTGCATTCTTAATCTCTTCATTCCACCATGGCTTACGTTCTCTCTTTCTTCCATTTACTTTTACAAAACCTATCTGGCTAACTGCTGCATTTTTCACATTTTCTACAAATTTTTCATTCACCTCGTTCACATCATGTAGACTTTCATTGCTCCAACTTCTTTCATTCAGGTCAACCTGGAAATCTTCCCAATTTACATCCCTCAACTTCCATTTTCTTTTTCTCTCCTTCACTCTTTTTTCCTTTCTCCCCTGCAACATACATTCTACCACCAACATATTATGATCAGACACAACATCTATCATCCTGTCTTCATCTATCCACATGCGAGTTACAATTTCTCTCATTCTACCATTTGCTAACATAATTTTAGTCAATTGCAGATTCTTGGTTCCTTGCACTCCACGTCACACGTCCCTCTGATAGGGTTTCATTCAGGTTCTCCATATCCATGTCATTTACAAACTCAACAAGCATTTCACCATTCCTGTTCATTTGTTCTCCTAATAAACCAATATGTTCATTTATGTCTCCCATAACAATCACTCTTTCATTTGCATACTCTCTTACAATCTTCTTCAATATACTGTAGTACTAAAATAATATTGTAGTATCTTTTTGTGAGATTATAGAAATATAACATAAAATAGCCAGAACATGTAACTTTTAAATAAACTGTGTTATATCGGACAGTTCCATTTCATAATGCATTAGATTTGAATTTCATTTTTGATAAAATTTTGGAAGGTTATCAGGTAACTACCTGTTGACCTTAATTAAATATTAAGATGAGTGTATGTAAAGTGATGGTCTAATGTACTGCAACCTGGTGAATAAAAGCGAGCTATTTGAGTTAATTTTATGAACCAAAATTGCACACACCAACAGCTATAGTTTCGGATCATTTTTCGAAGCCATCTCATTGGAAGGTGTTGCAGTACATTAGACCATGACTTTACTACTGTAGCCAGTAGGTGGTTGTCTGTACTGTGGGGAACGTTGCAGGGGAAACACTCACCAGTCAACACCTCTACCAACCAACACCACTTTCCCTGCTGACAGTCTTATTAAAATCGTGTAGGAAATCTGTAAGACTCCCCCAGGCGAAAATTTGCACACCAATATGATAATCCAATAAGTGATAAAAACTAGAAGGTAATCATGTAATAATTAAAATCCCGCAAAGATAATGACTGAAAACAGCTTGGTGCTTAAACCTTCCTCATTTTGTAATTTAAATGCCTCTGTGACTCAGCTTCCTTCATGCTTTGAAGATGAACAACATACATTTTGAAGCAATATACTTCACTTTATCTTGTTGTAGCGTACCTACCAATTGTAATCCCAAAGACCAAATGTAAGGGAATGCTACACTGCCTATAATTATAAACTTATTAGGCTACTACTGGGAAGGGGTGAGATAGGCAAAGGTAAAACATGCTGGAGAAGTAAACTGGAGGCTTAACAAAAACTAGTCTGGTGATTATATGTGTGTTGCACTTGGATGGAGACCTCTTACCATTATACTAGAGTTATCTGGTGATAAGCTTTGCCAAAAACTATTATCCTACATAATCTTAGATTTTAGCTCTTGCCGAGTGATCGTATACAATTATCTACTTATCTTATTAAGCAATTAAAGCTATCGGATGTGTACCTAGGGGGTGGATGAATTGAGCAGCGTGTGGGTGGCAACAGAAGTGTGAGCGAGGTAATCACATATGTAGCTGCCAGGGCCACAAGCAGACAGTTCCTGGCTCTCACCTTGTCAACATGGTGTTCCCGCCTCGTTTTCGTTTGCTTATCCTGAGTCTTCTGGTCACCCTCACGACTGCCCAAGTACAGTATTTGCATCCGTTCATTTAGTACTTTTGATTCATCACCGTCATCAATAGGTGGAATTCTTACTAGCCCATCACCGTTAGCCCCGTCACAAACACGACGGCCGCTCGTTTCGGATGAGATGAGCTCCGTCACAAGCGTGACGGTTTGACTGCAGCTCGTCATTAGTCCCGCATCAAAAAAGCAACGATTTCCTCATCACTGATGCTCTACTCAGTCTACTGCTTTTTGATGAAGCAGATGACTGCCCAACTAGGCCAGCAAGACAAGGAGAATATGGTCACACCAGCTGCTGCTGGAGAGACCTCTGCCAGGAGATCACAGGATTCTCATGGAGACAGAGAACAGGGCTGATGTGAAAAGCTTCTATGGAGCCTACTACATGACCTCACCAACTTTCGAGGAACTTTTGCAGCTAGATGGTCCTCACCAATTTTGTTATATATATATATATATATATATATATATATATATATATATATATATATATATATAAAAGCTGCGCAGCCGAGATATGTGGTACTGAGAGGATGTGCGGTGGTGTCGCATTTCCAGATTCATCGAACAAAAGTTTCACATCCCATGAATGCACACACTTTATGCAAATACAATTAAATTTTTATTTCACTAATATGATTTCATTCTTTACTGTGTGCAAATACTTAAAATTCGTATTATCAAAATATCCAAGATATCCATCACCCTTGACAGTAGTCAACATCACCGCCGGCTCTCCGTTAAAAGGTGCAATAATAATTATCTTTTGACGGTGGCCATGGGCGTGACTGGCGGGGTCACACGGCGATAGCAATAGCCATGGTTTCCATTACTGCCGACGTCCATGACGACATGGACGGTGACGGGCTTGTGTGAACCTCGCCATAGTCCCTGGCCATTCTTACTACTTCTACTTTCTTGCCTCTCATTATTTCTAACGGTGATGTTGTTATTACTTCTCCTGATAAAGATGCATGCTCTTGTAGACAGTCACTGATTTTCTGGCTACTAACATGGAGCTCTTCGCTGTTACATATTAACTTGCTTCTTTACATCTAGAATCTTCTTAGCTGAGTAAAGTGTAGTTTTATCATTTCTTGAGCATAATATAATATGGATAACAAGCACTGTTTGCTTACCTACTAAATACTTATAACCATCTTAGCAACTGTTCCATAATGTTATCAACAGATACAACCGTGATTTAATTATTAGACTCCATGTTTACTTGACAGACCCAAAACATTATTGACGACCACCCCGCTGCCTTGGGAGGAGGGAGAGCATGGCGTTATGTTGGGACAAGGAAGGGGGAGGCCAGAACTGAATTATACACCACACTCCTCCCCTTTTCGAACACTGAGGAAAAAGGTAATGGGTGCTTCAGGTTATATTAACCCCTCCGCGACGGGATAACTATGGATAGCCATTTTGTCAGTCCGGGACTAGTCTTACTTTCCCTACTGCCTGGCCGGGCGCTTTTGGCCGATTTTTCCAAAATCGCTCTATTCCACTTACTCTGTACGTCTAAACTACGATACTGAACAACTTAAATTTGGTCTTGTTAGCACCATCAACTCTTCCTCTTTCCAATAAAACCAACCTCAGCTCTCTACAACTCTCCGTTGCCGAGAAATTAAGTGAGGAATGAAGGGTACTTTCTCGTGTGAGCGCGGCTGCGTTCGCTGGAGTGGCTCTGACTACAACTGAACGTGGCCCGCGCGGGTGGCAGTCAGTGTTGTAAGTAAGCATGGGGCAACACAGAATCGGACACGCACGATAAATCTAATCCACATCCATCCATGTTTACAGTCAGTAACACACTGACTGACGATGGTAATTTGTAGGGATGGTGGTGAAGTATAGCCAAGTAAAAAAACCCCGCCAAATTGGGCTCGCAAATGCCGACATTGGCAATAGCGGTGCTTCATCCCGTCCGGTCACCACATGGCAGGGGTGTAAGACACGACCCGGCTGCTTCCTGGGGCCGTCTATGACCTCGGTCCAGACGTTAAGGGTTAATTAACTTTCTTGCCTATGAACTGGCCACCTAACATCTGACAAAACAAGTGGATAGTAAGTAGCCTTCTAAATAGTAAATAACCAACAAAATCGTCTGTTCTTGAGCCCTGGACAAGGTCACTTCTTTTTCTTTTCACTATTACAGAGGACGATTGCTTGTACTTTTTTTTTTACATTTATAACATGTCTCCTTTACGCTCCACAGAGGTCAGAGTTGAGGGTTCTTGTTTCTATACAGTAGTTGAAGCTGGAACTTACACATCCGATGGAACATCTCAAAGTACAGGTATTATAACAGAATATTTCAATATCTTATATGATTTGATTTGTGATAGTTTAGTATTTAATGTATTATACGGAGGTCCACTGAACTGAAACTGGCATATGACAAAGACTATACATGCAGCTGTAATAACCGAATTTGCCTTTTACCTTATCAAAATACTGGATATGCCAAACCAAACTTCTACTATTATGTACTTCAACACAGGCAATCACTGCGCTCTCAACATAAAGGTTCCTCCTGGAAAGATGGTGGAAGTTGAGTTCACCTTTAGTACTGGAGTGACTGATCGGTGTGTCAGTACCACTTCTGGACCAAATTCACTTGGAAGGTAAGTATGAATATTAGCCCTGAGGAGAAGTTGTGTTAAGGGGATAATAGACTTTTTTTTGGTAAATTAGAGCGCCTTGATTCCTCCAAAACATGCTAAGAAACAGGACCAGCAGGTTAACAAATATAATGGTGTCCTGTTGCTTAGAATAGTCTGGAGGAATTAGTGTCCCTAGAATGGACTGGTTGACGGTCGTGTACAAAGTATATAAAACAATAAAATGAGCACTCTGATCATGAAGATACCAATATTTTTCCCGTATGAGTTGAAATTCACAAAAAATAAGGGTAAATAAGTGGTGGAGAAACATGGTACCTCATGACACCGTGTTCTGACGTCAGCAGCCATACGTGTACTGAAAGCTACTACAGACTGACTACACACAACACTAATAAATCTATTTTCTGATGCGTTGCTACTCGTGTTTTTGTACTTTAGACAAAACACCGTTGTTGGCTATTGGCTGGCATGGTAAAGATGAAGTATATCCTCCGTAAAAGCACAATAATACCATATAAATCCCCTAGACATCACAATCTCTTGCTTTTAAAGGTTGGTGCGGCCTTAGTGTATGGCTAATAATTGGCTATACTCAATCCCATCGTAGCTTGAAATTGGAGCCTAGCTGTATTTTGAATGTTCTTCGCTGATTGGTCAGTTTCTCCAGGCAACCTCCGCTCTCGCTTCCCTATTTTTTTAATCGAGTAGCTAGGCTACTTACTGCAACGTCTTGCTACTCAGTAAAACATTATTAAATATATTTCAACTTGAAATTTTATACTTTTTTTTTTCTGATAATAGTAGCCTATGTATAGTTTACCATGTAGTGTTCGTTCCCATTTCCCTCGTTTTCTTTTTCACACACTCACGTCAGGGGAAGTTGATGGGAAAAGTAAGGGGTTAGACTAATCTGTGCTTGAGCCGATCCTTTATTCTCTGGACCCTGGGCTATGGATTGTGGACGGTGACTGTTAAGTGGCGAGCTGATGGAACGGACACACTTGAAACGGGCCTAGCTATTTCATCAGCTCGCAACTGTACGTAATGATCACATATGTTCATCTCCTTTTGGTCAGAGCTTGTTGTGGTCAACAATCGAGGCTTGAGATTGAAGCCATGAGTGATATATATGTCATCACTGATATCCCTCTTGGCGAGACATGGACAGCTAAAGTAAAGTTCGATACGGTAAGTCAACAGTTTCGTATGGCACAACAAAAGTTATTAGGGCCGGTATTCACAAAACATCTTATGGATTTGATTGTATGTTTTGCATGAATGACCTTACCATAGTGTTTCAAGCTCATTTCGATGCAGTGAATGGTTTGTTATTCTATTGGTGTAAGATTTTATTATGATTTCGAAGCAGTTCTGAACTTCTGCGTCATAGTCCATGATATGAACGAAAGCTTACGAACAAAATTTTTACTTAATTTTGTTTTTGTGAATACCGGCTCAGGGTCCCTACTTTTCTAATAATACACTTTTTAATATTATATAAATTGTAGTCTACATCCAAAGACACTATAATATTTGCAGTGTTGTCATAATTATGATCCTTTATCGCTATTTTGGAATACAACAATTTGAACATCTAAATATCTTATAATGTTCGCAGTCTTGTATTCCTGTACAGTAATTTAAGAAAAATATCACCTGTCTACTATGAGCACTATGATGCCCCTGTAGTTCAGAAAATACCATTAGTTACCATCATCAAATAGTAGTCTCTGAACTAAGGGACAAAGGAGTTAGGAGTTTTGTGTAGTTAAATTGGCTGACTGCACAAAAGTAATTATCTTGAGGAGTGTAAATTGAATCATAGTAGTCCCAGAAGAGGACCATTAAGTAGCTCTGCAATATAGGGGTATGTAAAGTATGGTAGTTACAGGGTTGCAACTGAAATAACTCTTATGGTCACTAACATCTATCTCTCTTACAGCCTGCTTTACCGAGTACTACCAACTGGACCCCACCCAGCTTCGTCACTCCTTCCTTCCCATTTTTCCAGGTTCCCTCCTTTCCCACTCTTCCCTATCCTTCCCAGCCACTCCCGAATTATACCTTGCCTCCCAACTTCTCTCAGATGTTCCCCACCTTGCCCACTTTTCCCTATCCTTCCCAGCCACTCCCGAATTTTACCTTGCCTCCCAACTTTTTCAACAGCTTTAACATTCCCAGGTCATTCCGTGCTTTGATTGGAGTGAGTCTTAAATGCATTAGTTCTTAGGTCTGATAGTACAGAATATATGACTTTTTGAGGAGGATGAATCTACGAGGGTCTGATTTGGAATGCTCCCAAACAAAAGATCACTTTAACTAGTATGTTGCTTTCCTTTTTCAAAGTAGACTTACAAAGAACAGCATTGTATAAATTATGGTACCATTGCATTTATTGCCTTTAACTTCTTATATTATAAATGATTTAGTTATTGTATCGGTGATATTCCAGTTCTTTATATTGATGATATATCATAAATGTAATAAATAAATGGGTAATTTCTTGCCTGCAACAATATTTTTTCGCCTTATTAATGATCTGCTGGTGTCGGATCTTCGGAGCGTCTAAGATCATCGTAAGGTATTCGTAACCGCTAAGAACGTATCTTCAAAGCTTCGTAAAGGAGTTTAGCAGATCTGCAATTATGCGCCATATTTGTTCGTAGCGCTACGAAAACTGAAAAGCACTCGTAAGGGTGATTAGCAGGGTCCCGTAATCGAGAAACAACCCATAAATAGTGACATTTAAGTTTATTTACACTTGGATTCTTCGTGTGCGTGTGTGTATGTGTATATTTTCCGTGTATGTGTCCATTCTCCGTGTATATATTTCAAGGTCAACTTCAGCTTCTGTTAGTGGGGCCAGAAAGTTCTAATAATTAATAATATAGAATAACTCCTGGCTAAGTAACACTACGCTTTTCCCTAACCATCATGTAATCTTTAGAAGCTTTTCATTTTGGTAAATGTTGAGTAAATAAGTTAGAGTTACCGGTTATATATATATAATTTTTTTTTTTTTTTTTTGACAGATTTGGTAATAAAGAGATTCCCGCCAGACTAGTCTGGGCAGGTGAGGTGAAGTCTCTTTTAGCTCCACCCCAGGTAGCATATGTGTAGGCCTATATAATTATTAATACAGGGTGTCCGGAATTTTCGGGTAAAAAATTCCGGACACCCTGTATACTCCGACTGTACCCTCTTGTGTTCACTCTGTCCGAAGATGTAATATACAAAAGTATATAGTGTGCTGAAATATTATACTTATACAAAGATTCATTTAGGAGATGTTTATGAAAAAACAGCGTCTGTCCGGCGCTGAAACGTATAGTAGTATATTCAGCCAGTCAATTATATATTCATTCGGTCAGTCAATTAGTTATTCAGTCAGTCAATTATTTATTTATTCAGTCAGTCAGTCAGTCGTACAAAAATCTATACTGGTATTTATGAACGTGTCCCTGACGGTGTGATCGATGGTCCAAGGTGAGAGAGAGAGAATTAAAGGGGTGCGGGAATAGAGGGACTAGCTTGGGGGGGGGGGTGCGGGAATAGGGGGACGAGCTTGGGGGGGTGCGGGAATAATGGGAAAGGTTTGGGGGAGGGGGGTAGAAAGCCTGTCCCCTATTTCCGCAACTTCTTAACCCCCCCCCTCAAGCCTGGCCTGTCCTTCTACTTCCGCACCCCCCTAAACTCCACCCAAGCCTGTCTCCTTATTCCTGCACCCCCTTAAGACACTCTTAACATACCAACAACAATACAGTATAAATATACCATTAAATACATCCCTTATAAAGGCCTTAAAAAAGTCTATATGGATTTTAATTACATGAATGAATTAATATGTAACCCCGACGTAAGGCATTCTAACATACCAACAATATTATATGCCACCTTTAAATACATCCCTTATTTAAGGCTTTTATACTTTATATTGGTGGTCAATAATGATTGTTTGGTACTGTACTGTACAGGTTCACATGACAACCGGTGTATATAGGCTACAACAGACTTGAGGGAGTATTGATGTGAGAGTTACTGTAAGTTAGTACATTCCATCCCTTCATTGCATATGTGTGGTTGGTGTACAGTGACGACCCATATTAAGTATTCACGAGTACAGTACTTCAATTACAACCAGCTCCAGTAAGTACAATACATAATATAATGTAATGTAGTACAGTGACGACCCATAGTAAGTACACAGGATAATATGTGGACAGAGAGGACATTATTCGGGAACTACTGCAATGAATGTTCTACCAAGAGACTCAGTGATTGCTAAATAACAAACCAAATGAGAATTATGTTGTATTGCAGTTAATAGTCTTAAATTTTCTTTATGTTTCTAAACCTTAGAAAATAACTGTGAGTATACGAATTCTTGTGTCCAATAGTACAGTACAGTCACGAGTTTTATTAAGTATTCTGCTTGGCCTGTTTTATATAACCTGAAAATGAACTATTATTTAATTCAGCTCCAAAATGTAAAAAAAAAAAACCTGGATAAACATTATAATTGCCTTTAATTGGTTCACAAACTAGTGTGTCGGATGATTCCAAACTTCAACGGTGAATTAAGATTTTTATTACATTTATTAATTAAGTAAGAGATGTAACTTACCTTACCCAGGCTTATTAGTAGACTTCTGTTGTGTTGGCTCAACGAAACATCTGCAGAGGTTAATTAATTATCCCCTTTTTATCTCAATTCAGTCAACATAAATTTATTTTACTTGGGTTCTTTCGATGTATATGCATTTATAATAGTAACAACAGAATTGTAAGTGTATGAAACAACTAAATTACAATGACTTTATTATATTTATTAATCTCAGTCGTGCACCAACATATACAATTAATAAATTATTAACACACGCATGCACTTCCACACAAGAATAGCTAACTAGGTAATATTGTAATAATAATTAAATACGACCCTCGTTTCCTTCAAGGTCTCGTAATGTTTCTCTCGAATATTTTCTTTCGATTGTTCTCCAGTCGATTTTTCTCACGATAACATATCTTACGTTACTCACTGCACTGTGTATTATTAATCAAATCTAACACGGTGTTAATTATTTATTAGGTGATATTTCAAGCCCTTCCTACTCAAATTACTTTGAATAATATTCAAATTGCAATCTAACACTCAGTTTGGTATATGTAAACCAAGATCGCTTCATAGACTCAGTAATAGATATTATGATCTTACACCTGAAATTTCCTATATCAATACACAACGTATCACTCGTTACTTACCTGGTATGTGGAACTCTAGGCAAGTCCTACCCGGCTGTATAGAAACACTTTCCAACCTAGTAGGCTATATAGTACAGTTGCCGACGAATGGATCGAGGACAAGTACAGTCGGTGGCAAAAGTCCTGTCGCCTCACTTGCTTCACCGAGGCACGCGATGTTCATAGACTCGAGATTATTAGGTGTAGAAAACGTGTGCATTTCTGTACTAGCCTACTAGGTTGGAAAGTGTTTCTATACAGCCGGGTAGGACTTGCCTAGAGTTCCACATACCTGGTAAGTAACGAGTGATACGTTGTGTATTGATATTGGAAATTTCAGGTGTAAGATCTGTACATACTGTAAGATCTGTACATACCTTAGAAATGTGGTAGAAGTAAGCTTTTTGCACTTGGCAACACTGTCGTTCATATTATGAATCTTTATCATGGGGTTTATTGGTCTGGAGGATCGAAACGAATATGGAGATAAAAACAAGTTGCGAGCTGATGAGATGGAAACACGAGTTCACTCATTATGGGGTCATTTCTACCTGACGAGTTATAGAGAGGTGAAGTGAGAGAGAGAGAGAGAGAGGAAGAGGTGGGGGCACGTTATGGAGGGTCTGGTGGAGTGTTGCTACTTTTGACTCATATAGAACTATCGTACACCCGACAACAGTTCCGCCTGAGCCACCCAGAAAGAAAATATTGTAGATGTGGCAGAAGTGTGTGTGTGAGTTTATTCGTTTGTACATGCTCGAAATATAATCGGATCGTCAACTCTTATGTTCCGTTGTGAACATGAAGCAGCTTTCAAATCCATTTCATAGATGTGGTTGTGGTGGGGGAGATATGGGAGGGGGAATGTATTGTAAATGATATACAGTATAGTAGTGTTTTGGTTTATTTTTTAATTTATTACATGGGGTTTATGTCTATCGGCTACCAAGGTCTAATATTAAAGCAGGACAGATGTCGTAATATCAAGTTATGATAACCTAACCTCAATCCAGTGCCCCTGTCTCGTGAAGTACCGTAGGTGAAGCCTACTGAGTAGGCGATGGAGTTAAGGAGATGGACAAGTAGGTTATTCTTAGCAGTAATGATATTCGTTTATCATTCACTTATTTGAAGTTCGTTTAATGCTAACGACACCTTGTATTCCAAACAACACTCAAATGTATATAATTATATTCAAAGATTTTTTTGAATTACTCCATAAGTAAATCACCTCTCTCTCTCTCTCTCTCTCTCTCTCTCTCTCTCTCTCTCTCTCTCTCTCTCTTCCAAGTATTCAGTAAATAACACTATCAGCACAGATTACAGACGAATGTGCTTCATTTAACATTGTTAATGTCAGTTGTGAGTGCAATAGGCCTAAAAGATAGTAGGTGTTTATTAAAACAAACCAGTAACCATGATATATAAACTGTTTCAGATGTAGTTATTATTCTTTCTAGGACTTCCTTAACAGATATTTGTGTGTCTGTGGTGGACAATGATACGTCGGAGAGAGTTGGATGTAAAAACTAATAACACCCTCTACAAAAACAGAGATTCTTTTACAACAGGTTATAAATTCAAATTGATGTTTACAAAATTTATTTTATTTTCTTTCATTGAGGGCCTGCTATAAGAGAGTAAATATTTTGTATTCAATGTTGCATAACATTATTGACAAAATTGGTTAGGTTAAGTCTGTACCTCCTGTGGACTTATCATACATATTTATCTTTTATACATATTTTTTATAAGTTATAGCACTTCATCGCGGTAAAAAAAAATCGTCATTATATCCCATCTGATCATTTTTCTGATGTCATTAAAGTTTTGATATCGAACAATACTTATATATGAGAATACTTTTAAAAGTATCATGACCATATTAAAATTCAACACATAGGTTTGTTATTGTGAACTCCATCTCCAATAGTCCCAGAAATCATTAAAATAAAGAAAGACCTACAGCCACGGTTATTGGCGTCTGTCTTGTTCTATCTCCCTCCACCAGCACCTCCAAACCCTCCCTTCTCCCTCTCAAACTCCTCCATAACTCGTCAGGTAGAAGCGACCCCAGTCTTCATCCCATCAGCTCGCGACTGTACCAACAAAATCCCCAGATCTGTTTCGATCTTCCAGACGAGTAAACCCCAAGATATAGATGAGAAACAGTGTTACCAAATGTGGAAGGCATCCTACCACCATGTTTCTGAGAGGCCTGTCCTCGATCCATTCGTCGGCAACTGTACATGCACGCACTCGGCTAAGATAGGTTAGGTCAGGTCATGGTTTGGTTAGGTTAGGTTAGGTTAGGTACGACGAAGTTGGGGTCCATGTTAGATTAAATTAGCTGGGAAAGAGAAAGAGACTATTTCCAATTTTATCCCATGGTTGGTTCTATCGTTATAACCCAAGCGTTATTCTCCTTCCAACCACTAGATTTTGGCCCAGTAGTATGCGGTGCGTGCATGTACAGTGTCCTCCACTGCTGCGTTCATCACTCAGCGTTGTCAATGTGTGTACCCCACAAGGTGTTAACCTCCAGTGTCGTCGACTCTAGTATCCGAAACACACACCAATATGATTCATGTCAGTGGGAGGTTGATTGAGGGGTGTTGGTGGCTTGGGTGAGGTGTTCTATGGAGGCAGGCTAGGGAACTGTAAGTAGTAATGCAGAAGTCTTGGCTAGGTGCTATATCTATGAATGTTCAATATAGGTCAAAGATAATAGTAACACTTGGTGGAGTTTCTGTTTCATGTTCTACATCATAACGATAATGACAGATACTGCAGATAAGATTAATATATCTAGTGTGGAAATTCAGAACGTCACCGTGTTGCTATAACATTCCACAACACCATTAGTCTCCACAAGTCAAGATAGGCTCGTTCCTTCAAGTTAGTCATTGCATATTAATATGGTAATTATTTTTTGATGATGACGCATATTTGTCAGTAACAACAATGTCCAACATTTGTTGAAGAACATTAAAACAGTAGTAGTGGTGTAATAACATTTGTCATTAAAAGTGCATACATAAGTAAATATTCTGATATTTCACTTTGATACAAATTGACTTGCACCTTATATGTGATTTACAATACCCTATTTACTCAAGACAAATTATTTCATTAATATTAATTGAGTTTAGGCCATGACGATATGATGCTAGTAACCACAATTGTGCACGCCAGTTAACCCCTAAAGAACTATTTCTTTTTTTTTCTTTTTCACCCCCAGCTGACTTCTGGGGGTCAATTTTCAACTTTCATGTAGGCAAATTGTATTCTTACAGAAATATAGAGCTTGAATTTACACACCAGGAACTGAAAACAGGAGCCTCCTAGGTGTACGCAGTTAGGTATGACAGAGCGTCAAAGTCCGAAAATAAATAAAATAATATCCCTTGAAACGCATGAAAGAAAACCTCATACGCTCTGCGTACGCTGTAAACATGTAAATGAACACCTAAACAATGTGTCTAAGTGGTTTTCAATGATAATAAACGTATTTCAGTGTTATTTTGTCTGTCTAGACTCTCCTGGAATATAGTAGACAGCAACATAGCCAATATTCTTTCTTGAAAACTCCTTGTGTATACACGACTGCATGTATACATTCGTGTAGGCCTATGTATATTTTGGCTGGCATCTCCATGAAGGCATCCAACCAGTTTATCAGCTTCTCAGATAAACTGTTCACCCAGGCAGCCAGTTGTTCTGTATCAGGCATGACACTGATAGGACACACACGACAGAAAAACACGTCCCACTTGAGACAATGTGAGTATATACACAGCACTACGTGTGGGGTTAGACTGAGATATCAATTAATGTAGCTTTATAATAAATTACCAAAAGCTTACCTTGCTGGTAATATGTAATCTCGTTGGTTGGCTGCAGCGAGTTACCCAGAGTTATAATCCCTGTATCCTTCCCTCCAACACAATAAATTTATTTCTGGGTTCGTCCTGCTATATATGTATGATTATAGAGCATGCAATAATGGTCAATTACAACAACAAAATGCCAATTTTCTCTATTTATTAAATAAATTCCAAGCCAACAAATGAATAATTAATTCAATAAAAAAAATCACACATACACACTTCCGTTCACGCTCCAATAGATAGCTATGTACGTACTTACTCTCGTCGCTCCTCTCTACACGTGCTTCCTCAGTCGCTCGTAGTACACGTGGACAGTAATATTACTTTACTTTAATATACTTATCACGAGCTAGCACTTCCCCTCGCACACACAGGAAACGGTAATTACGTTATCGTAATAGTAATGGAAATCAAGCAACCCAGTTGGTATATTTCAATGTTAATTTCACACTCGTTTACTGTCCCTTGTACACACACACACACTCGTAAATTCCGGCCAGCCCTCTCCTCACCTGTAAAAATGACACCTTACTGATTCTCGTCAAGCGAATGAATAGTGAGTTAAATAACAATAAGCCTTGTGAAAAAGTAATTAAACAAATTCGACGTTACGTTATAACTGTAGGCCCCCAGGCAAGGAGGAGAGCTGATACGAGGTGTTGCTTCGTGGAGTGTACTATACCAACAGAATATATTTGACATGGTGGTAGACATGGTGGAATAGACATGGTGGTAGGGATAATTACCCTTTTTCTACCTGGCCAGTGACTCATGATAGACTGTCCCGTATCTACGTGTTCGTATGGCCTAGTCCTTGACTACGTTTACATGTTGTCACTCATACCTAGTTATACATGCAAATCACTTTTCCCATAACATGCAACTGCTTGCAAATGATTCCCTTCCACTTCAAAATCAATTTTAATAAGTAATAGATGCCCCCATAGCATAACTATTAATGCAAAATTTGTAGCAATGACTCCAGACACGGGATGGAGTGAGTGGGTACTCGACCTCACCTGACCTGACATGACATGACCTTTCCTTAATTAAAAGGTACCTAGCACTCCTCTATTTCACATTCCTGGCTGAGGAAAATTCCACTGTTCTATACCTTCTAGAACATTCCCCACACGTGGTATTCCTTTATTAATATATATATAATATATAGCATCCTACTACTTACATACGTTACGTTATGATCACGGATCGATCCGTGACACTACGCACTGTCCACGGTGTGTACAAGGTTGTGTGTGTACGTATTTATGTGTAATATACAGCATGTAAACGCCTAAAATATTCAATGTAACTAAAATACTGTAAAGTCAAAATAAACTACATCAACAAACATATTCCCATGCATATAAGGCAGGGGTTTTCAACCTTTTTCTCCCCACGTACCCCTTTTGGTATTTCTAATGTCAGTAATGTACCCCCTTCACTTTATATAAAGTGGAAAATAACAACTCAAATGAACACTCCATTGTTTTTATTTGGTAGCACTTCAGTGAAAGGATTTAATTACATAACTCTCCTGACAACCATCAACATTTTAATATCAAACAAATAATTCCATATTTAAACATAAAAATAATTAATTGTTTACCTGAGGTTATTCAGTAAATTTTTAAAGTGAAATATGGTACCATACTGAGCTATAAAAACAAAATACATTATTTTTTATTACATAAGATGCAAAGGGAGTTAATTAATGAGATGGCTGATACTGTTTTTCATTAACTAGCTTAGTCAGCCGAGGAACAGTGTTTGCTAAAGCACATCTAAGGTCGGCTTCCACATTCAGTTGAGACCTTTGTTTTGATTTTATGACAAGTAAGCTGGAAAACCCAGTTTCACACAAATATGTTGATGGGAAAAGTAACAGAGAACGAAGAGGCTCCTCTGCGACATGTGATATTTTACACCAGAACCTGACTAAAGATTCTTTCTCAAATAGATCGCTAGCACTGGAGTCATTCACAAAGTCAATAAACTCTTCCTGAATCTCATCATTGACAGAACCAATATCTGTATGGAAAGGGTCTCTAATTAGCTTCAAGGTTTCTTCCGATACATCAGGAAAGTATCTCTTCATTTCACCTTGCATATAAGAGTGTTTCATGAACAGAATCTAAATCTGAGCACAGAAGCCTAAATAGTCTAGAATTGAGAGCACTTGACTTTACGAAGTTGACCATCTTTACCGTGTCATCAAGCACCTCCTTGAGATCAGAGGGCAGTGTCTTGGCTGCTGAATCCTGCCTGTGTATCATACAGTGCATATGTTTGACTTTGCTGTTAATAGGTTTAACTCTTGTTTTAAATCCTGATTGACTGTCTAACATTGCAGGAGCTCCATCTGTTGTACAACCACATAAGTTTTCCCAGTCTAGTCCCTCACCTTCCAAGAAAGAATTAACTTGCTCAAAAATATCTGCACCAGTAGTTGAAGATTCGAGAGGGTGACAAAAAAGAAAGTCTTCCTTAATTTAAAATCATCATCTTTGATGTATCTCGTGAATACCAGCAACTGAGCACAATTACTTACGTCAGTCGTTTCATCCAACTGGAGAGCAAATGTCCCTAGGGGTGCTGTTTTTATCTCAGAAACTACCTGGTCTTTGATATCTGTGGACATGTCAGCTATGCGTCTCTGAACAGTGTTATCTGACAACGGCTGAGTGTCAAGCTTTTTAGCATGTTGTTCCCCCAGCATAATCCTAACTATTTCTTTGGTACATGGCATGACCAGCGTCTCCCCTATAGAGTGAGGTTTCTTCTGCTGAGCAATTTTCAGTACAACTACATACGAAGCAAGAACAGCTGCTTTATTTGACTGATGAAAACTGCCTGAGTGATCCAGTTTTGAGTAGTTTAGCATGGTTTCTCTGCGCTTAAAGTAGTCCATATCTTTTCCCTTCAGGTCTTGGTGACAACCGTGCAAATGTCGTTAGAGCAAGCTTGGTTTCATGGCTGCTGGGGAGAGTACTTTGGCACAGATGACACACTGAGGCACTTCAGCTCCATTTTTAATGATGACTGTGAATCCAAAACAGATATATTCCTCACTGTATCGTCGTTTTTTCTTCTGAGCCTCCATGTCAGCTACGCTATTGCAGTCTACACTGCAACAACAACATAAATTGTGCAGTAAGAAAAAGTTCGTTACCGAATTTACTATCGCAAAAAAAAAAAAAAAAATCAACATTAAATAAAAAATAATTATGGGACCAAAATTAGCAAAAGTTTGCTGAATAATACTAATAAGGACAAACTGTAAGACTCATAATCAGACCACTCCAAACGTGAAAGTTGAACTACACTATACAGTGTAACAAATTACGAAAATTACTCCTCAAGTGGCATAACTTATCAGGTATATTAATTTAATTTTAATTGCATAGAAAAACACAACTGGAGAGGAAATAACGTGATTTTTCATGCTAACCTAAGCATATATATATATATATATATATATATATATATATATATATATATATATATATATATATATATATATATATATATATATATATATATATATATATATATATATATATATATATATATATATATATATATATATATATATATATATAATGCCCCACATCACTCACATCAACACACATTTAACATATCACACAACTACCAAGCTCTGGCCAAACCGTTCTCTGACGCTGCATCACACCCAGTCATGGAACACAGTCACACCACACATCACACTTAAGGTAAACTTACAGTACATCTTGACTACACATTGCTGATATCGTAAATAGGTTGCACAACACCACTTGGGTCTTACGAAATGAGAATACAGTAATGCTTTTTATTTCATCAACTACTTCCATTAAGAATAAGTCGGGGTTACTTAACAATCTTATATTTGCCAACGACATGCAGTTTGAGATAATAATGTTATTGAAATAGACACAGCATTCCGATATCAATATATCATCAAAGAAAGTAGCCACAAAGAGACCAACCAGCCAAAAAGCAGCAACACCAGAGTCAATCTCCAGTCCACGACTGTCTGGTGGTGACTGGTGCATTCCCAGCCCCACCTTGTGCAGCTCTTTCTGTCCGGTACGCGTATAGTACATCTCAGGCAGTCAGGCCCCACGGTCCATATGGACCGTGTCAGGCCCCTACCCTAACGACGCGCGGAGAGGCGTACCCCCGGACAGACCCTTCGCGTACCCCCAGGGGTACGCGTACCCCAGGTTGAAAACCCCTGATATAAGGGGATACATTTGCGTATATAAGCACGTGGCAACATATCATCCACATAATTTCCTCTTTGTGTGGACAGAAGAGGAGGGAGGGAGAGGGTTTGTATGAGTAAGGGAGGGGTAGCAAGGGGAGGGAAGGGGACTAGTCGTGAGTGGGGTCCTTGTTGGTGGAGGTAGGTCTAGGCTCCACCCACCAGCATATGCAGTTGCCAGACATCATTACCACAGTCAAATCTTTTGTCAAGGACTTTAGCTTTCCATTGTTACCAACGCCAGCTCGCTAGCTACTTGCTACAGTTTTCTATAGGTATGTCGACACGTCGGTAATTTGGAGCGAACCATACATTTCTTTATCACCGACATGTTGGTTAATCGGTCCTTAGGGGTTAATTGTGTGAAGAGAGAGAGAGAGAGAGAGAGAGAGAGAGAGAGAGAGAGAGAGAGAGAGAGAGATGACTTTTAAGGTATTTGCTACTTTAACTTAAAATGTATGAATTTTGTTGGCATCCTCGGTCAATCCGTCTATAACCGATTAGTAATGTCAAAACTGAAGTGTGTTAAGTTCAATATGTAATTATAATAAAATATTACCTCTGTCGGAGCAGTCAAACTTGATCGTAAAATATCAACAATCATGACATTACTACTACCAATGTTCACAATTCTCGTAAATTGAAGATATTTGTTATAATTGACAGAAAATAAAGCCATCGTCATCACAATGATTAACTTGGTGGGACCAACCTATGCAAATTTATGAGGTCTGATTTTAATATGTTATGTTATATTAACATTGTGACATTTAAAACTTCACATTCAATATAATTTACTTATTATGTGTAATTGCTATCATTAACGTTATGATGTAGAACATGTAGTATTAATTAGAACCAAGATACGCTGCTGATAGCTGGCATATACTAAACCCAAGGTAAACCTTCATAGAGACATCTAGCCGAGACTAGCTACTGCCTCACCAACCCACCATTTGTTCTACCTTTTGAGAGCATAATATACTGATAACAAACAATAACTAATTAATTTACTAACAATCACAATGTTGTAGTCTACCAATGTCATGTTTGTTATGTAACAGATTTATAAAGCTAACATACAATTCAGTTCAGCATTGCTGCTTACAATCCTCTCGCTAACTTTCCTCTATAAAACATGCACCACACCATTCCCAAGCATACACACACCCCTCCATTACTATCCCTCGATTTACTCCTGGCATGTGTTTCGGATATACGAGTCGAAACTGGAGGTTTACACCTTGTGGGGCACAAACATTGACAACGCTGAGTGATGAACGTGGCAGTGGAGGAGACTGTACTCGGTTGGGGAGTGTTTTTATGCTACCCGACTCACGACTGAGACCTGCTCCTTCCTTACCTTATTACCAACAATTTTTTGATTGATGGATATTAGGTTTGGCAACATGGAGGTCCTACAGTGCCAGAAAAAAGGTGATAGAGAGGTGTGACAGCAAGCAGGAAGGTAATATAAAGAAAAGAGGGACAGTTGAAGAACTGAAAGATAGGAACCATTTAGTCTGGTCTCTCACTAGCGACCTTCCTAGCATGGGAAACACTCTCTCCCCGAAATCGGAGCAGAGCAGGGGCCGGAGTCCCCTCTAGTCTAGCTCGCC
This sequence comes from Petrolisthes manimaculis, assembly GCA_034508575.1. Classification (NCBI taxonomy): domain Eukaryota; kingdom Metazoa; phylum Arthropoda; class Malacostraca; order Decapoda; family Porcellanidae; genus Petrolisthes; species Petrolisthes manimaculis. Next base: position 25,121 of record JAWZYT010001271.1, on the reverse strand, counting down.
AGGTCTCAGAGACACACAAGCCCCCCACCACGACAAGGCGGTTCCCGTGGGGGGGTTATTACCAACAAGTATCTGTCTCTCACAAACACCCACAAACTCTCTCACTCTCTCTCTCTCTCTCTCGCACACACACTCTCGCTATCACACACATTCTGTCTCTCTCTCACAAACAAACTCTCTCACCTGTGATGTAGTTTAGAGCTGGTGCTCTAGGTCACGTTGGTGCGCCACCTTGGGTTGGTCGTTCCAATCTGGTGTAGCAGGCTGTTACCCTCCGAGGTCTGATGATAGTGGGATAACGGCGGTTTGTCCAATACTGTGCTCAGGAACTCGTCTAGTTGTCTCTTAAATATTTCCAGGGTGCCTGAGTATGATCGCAACTCCTGCGGTATACAGTTGAACAATCGGGGTCGCCAACACTGCTATACAGTTTTCTTTGAGCGTTTGCAGTCTTGTCCATCTCGTCGCTATCTGTGGAATCATACATATTAGGCCTCTTCTTCCTCGGTTAAATGTTCTGATTGAACTTCCATTTTACAAGTTAGGGACCAATCCATTAATAATTTTCCATATATATATAATGATGTAGCATTCCAATGATTACAGTTTCAGGTATTCCAATCGTTCCCAGTAATTCATGTTTTGCTTTCTAGCCATCCTTGCGGTAAACGTCCATTGTACAGCTTCTGTTTTTTTAATCTGGCCGACTGTGTTTGGGTTCCAGAACACACAACAGTAATCCAACAGTGGTAATATTAGTACTTTATAAATTATCAAGGGTGCAGTGGGTTCCCTTGTTTTAAAGGTCCTTAATATCCATCTCCTGGTTTGTCTTGCCATCGTAGTTACGTTGTCTATTTGTATCTGAAAATCACTGTCGATGCTCATAGTGACTCCGAGATCTTTCAGATGATTACATTGTTCTATGATGTTACCTTCTGGTGTTCTATAGTAGTCGCTGGGAGTATCAACATTAGAGTGACGGTATCTCAGTAACTCAAATTTCGAACTGTTGAACTTCATATTGTTGTTTGTACACTCATAATATTTTCTAGGTCTAGTTGTGTCAATCTCTGGTCCTCATTATTTTTCACCATACTCAGAAGTTTTTTTTTTTTTTAATTAATTGTGCCGTAGCGTCAATCAACAGGCAGGCAACCATACATACAGGTAGGCAGAACCCATGAGAATCTAATTACTACAACCACACATAGGCACGCACACACACATCATGAAAACATAACAGCATGAAGCACAAGCATACAGACAAATATTTACATTGTGTCCTACTTAAGCCAAGTTGTACTGTGGTATTTTCGTGGGTACTACACCATAGGAGTGTCAAATAGTAGACTCTGTATAAGGCACAAGTTTATTATGGAACACACAAGAAGCAGGAGGACACGCAGGTGATACAAAATAACCACGTGGGGCTACGACGCAGCGTGGCTAGCTGGACGTCTGGTGGTGTGGTTACTTCTGCAGTAGTGCGTGTCGTGTCCAGGTGGAGGTCTTCTCGTGTCCAGTGTCCAAGAGTGAGTGAGGAGCTGACAGGGCAGCGGCCTGGCTTTTATGTCCTATGGTAAAGGATTAACTCTTGCCCCAGGCGCGCTTGACCAGGGATTAAGTTTATTAATAGACAGCTGTATGCAGTCTGTTCCCTCTGACTCCTGAGTTAAGAACACGTGGTTTGGAGTGTTTAAGGAGTGGACACTCAATAATATAGAGTGGAACACTACAATACTCCCCCTCCCCCCAACAGACTAATTTTTATTAGGGGAAAGGAGAAGGAATACATACTAAAACTTACAAAATACACACAAAAAAGGTACCTAAAAGTAACATAATAATATATATACAATATGTGCAGCTATATCCAAGAGTGAGCCCCACGGAATGAGTTTGTTATGGGGGGGAACAATGCATACGCCAAAAATAAAAAATAAATACACAATACAAAATACACACATACAAATAACATGATGATAAATATAAAATAAGAGCAGTTGTATCCAAGAGTGAGCCCCACGGAATGAGTTGATTATGGGGGGAACACATAGATAGTACAAAATACACCCATGTAATAAGAATAAACCCACCATAAGTACACTAACAGACACAAAATCGTGGGCCAGCCGTCACCAGAGTTAGAATCAAACAGGTGAATGTGTGGAATAATACAGGTGCGGCCTCTTTGTCCACACGAAGCGTCTGGGTGGCGTGTGCAGTCGCTAGAGGCGTCATAGTGGCGTAGCGAGGCTGCTAAGGGCACAGCCGTCAGGGGCGTCGTAGTGGCGTGACGGGGCTGCTTGGGTCGTGTGAAGTCGTCACTCGTCAGAGGCGTCTTAGTGGCGTGACGAGAGGTGTGGCGAGGCTGCGAAGGTCGCAGTCGCCCGAAGTAGGGGTGAAATGGTGGGAGGGTACATGATGGGTGTGGGAGGGAGAGAGGGGTGGAGGTGGACGTAGGTTAGAGAATGTTTTACTGGTAAAATGTGGGAGATAGCATGAGAGTGTGGTTGGATAGGAGGTCTAGGTATGGATTTGCATATGGGTTGGGTCGGGGGAGGAGGGTATGGTGGTAGAGGTATGGGTAGAATGGGGGAGGGAAAATGTGTGGTGGGTACACGTGAGGAAGGAGTCGGTTGGATGGGGGTAGGAGGTCGTGGAATGGGGGAAAGTGGGGGGGGGTATTGTTTGGCTGGGGGGAGAGGAGCATGGTGTGGGAGTAAGTCATGATATGGGGGAACGTGAGGTAGGTATGGACTTGGGTAGGGGTTGATTGGGGGGACAAGCGTGTGGTGGGGGAGATATGGGTTGGATGGGAGGGATGAAAGTGGGTAATGTATGGGTTGAGTGGGGACAGGAGAGTATGGTGGGGGCGCACGTAAGGAGGGGGCATGTTTGGTGGGGAAGAGCACGTGTGGTGGGGGGGGAAATTGGGGGAGTTAAGCGTGGTGGTGGTGGGAGTGTGAGGGGCGTGCGTGGTGATTGGGGGGGTGGGGGAGGCGTGCGTGATGGTTGAGGGAGTGGGGACGGAGTGCGTGATGGTTGGGGTGGTGGTGGGGGAAGTGTGGGAGGCGTGCGTGGTGATTGTGGGGGTGGGGGAGGCGTGCATGGTGATTGGGGTGGTGGTGGGGGGAGTGGGGGCGGCGTGCGTGGTGATTGGGGGAGTGGGGGATGAATGGTGTGTGTAGGATGAGGTGATGGTGAGGTGTGAGTGGGGGGAGATGAGTGTTGAGGGGGGTCAGGTAGGCTAGGCTGAGGTGGGGGAGGTAGGTCACGGATGAGTGATGTCTGGGTGGGTAGGGGTGGAGAGTGGGGTGGAGAAAACGGGAGGGGTGGAGAATGCGGGTGAGGTGGTGACAGAGAGCGGGGTGGAGACAGGGAGCGGGGTGGAGGAAGTGAGCGGGGTGGAGACATTGGCGGGGGTATGGGTTGAGTTGGGGAAGGGAAGCAGGGTGGGGTTGTTGATGGGTGGATGGTCGAAGGGGTCGGTGCAGGACGAGGTTGGGTATGAGTGGGGTTGGGTGGGTTAGGTAGGTCGGTGGTGGGAGGTTTGGATGGAGAGGAAATGTGCTGAGGTGGAAGAGAGGGTGTGTGTGGGCGGCATGGGATAGGGACGGGTATTATGTGAGAAGGCAAGGTGGACCGAGGCATGTTCAACAGGACCTCGAAACCTCTCAGCTCCGCGAAAACCTCTATGCACAACTTATATAGGTCGTAATGTGTCGGGTGTGAAGGTGGATGAGTCTTATGGTTGTCGTCTATTAATTCCACCGTTCTTTTGAAAGCGCGTCTCGTCCCTTTCAGTACCTCATCCATTTCTGGGGGGGGGGGGTATAGTAATCTGGGTCTTGGTGGGGAAGGCGAGGAGGGGTTAGGGATGGGTGATGTGTGGCTGGTTGGGGGTGAGAGTGGAAAGAAGGGGGAGTGAGGTATATGAAACCGTCCTTGGCACTTTACTGCATCCTCTTGCAGTTCCATTATCTTAGAGTTGATGGACTCTGGAGGTGGCATACCCTTACGTGCGTGTTTTTTAAGAGTTTCATTAACGATATGGAACCTGGATAGAAACGAGTCGCGTTCATAATTAGGGTTGTTGTAGCGGCTGGATGTCTGTGTAACACTAGGGTTGTGGGTGTCGTTGAGCGTGGCTGTGTGTGAGGTTGTGTGGGGTGTGGGTTGAGTGTGGATGGTTTGTTGAGGCTTCTTTTGGGGCGCAAGAGAGCATTTGATATATGGGGGTAAGGGACGAGTGGGTTGGGGGGTATAGTACATGATGGGTGTGGGAAGAGGGAAGGGGTATGAGTTTACGTTAAGTTAAGAGTAGTGGAGGGGGCAGAGCACTGGGGACGGGTGAAAAATAACATAAATCATAGGGTAGTGGAGGCGGGGTGGGTTGTAGAGGCGTCAAGTGGCGTGACGTCGTAGAAGCTTGGACACTGGAGTGGCGTGGTGGGTACCTTGGCCTGCCGTTGCACGTGGTGGAGGAGGTGAGTTGATCAGGCAGCGATGCACGTCGTAGGGTTCTGAAGGGCGTGCACGTGGCTGGTGTATAATTGCGAGGCAGGGCAGCGACGCACGTACGATACAGGAGGGCGAAAGGTACCTTGTTGTTGTGGTGGTAGCGTGCACGTGGAGATGGGGCGTGAGGATCTTGAAGAAGGTTGTAGCTTGTAGGGCCGAGTACAAGTGCTACTATACTCCGGGGGTCACCAATGTAGTGTTTTCGTGGGTACTACACCATAGGAGTGTCAAATAGTAGACTCTGTACAAGGCACAAGTTTATCATGGAACACACAAGAAGCAGGAGGACACGCAGGTGATACAAAATAACCACGTGGGGCTACGACGCAGCGTGGCTAGCTGGACGTCTGGTGGTGTGGTTACTTCTGCAGTAGTGCGTGTCGTGTCCAGGTGGAGGTCTTCTCGTGTCCAGTGTCCAAGAGTGAGTGAGGAGCTGACAGGGCAGCGGCCTGGCTTTTATGTCCTATGGTAAAGGATTAACTCTTGCCCCAGGCGCGCTTGACCAGGGATTAAGTTTATTAATAGACAGCTGTATAGTCTGTTCCCTCTGACTCCTGAGTTAAGAACACGTGGTTTGGAGTGTTTAAGGAGTGGACACTCAATAATATAGAGTGGAACACTACAGTACCATCTGGGTGGTCGCTTCTGTAAATTACTTTATTTACTTAAGAAGACAGTGTTTATATCACACAGGTTTGGTTTAGGTGGTGTGTATCTCAATAATAACTAAGTTTGTTTATGGATATAGTAATAACAAGGGGAAAAATAACCACTAGTTGTAGTACCAGGAAAATGAAAGAATATAAAGAACTTGTCCTTATCCAAATAATATTGTTACACAAAGTCTTTAGATAGAGTGAATAATATATTATAGTACATGATCAAGCAGTTGAGATAAAGAACATATTTAATGAAAATTATATTAATGTGAAATTGGATAGAGAGACTTTAGTCATCTTCTGTTGTATTTAATTAATGTGGCGATATTAAATGTTCATTATTGTGTCTTTATGTTACTTACACTCCTTTGGATGCTGGTTATGTTCTTAGTCCTTCTAATTATAATAATAAGGGAAGGAGTAATTGTGTGATGTATGTACAGTCGTGGTCAATAATAATCATGCACATATGGGTATCTCAAACAATTTGCTATCTAATGTTTTAACGTTCACATACGATATTATTGTTTTAAGTAGTGCGTAGCTGCTTGTAGTAAATTAAAAGATGGTAATTAACTTATTTATTGAAAAGTTTATCAACTAAGGAACAGAGGGAAGCTGTCAAACTCTTACGTGAGTTACCCCTATATGGATGATTATTTTTGATCACGACTGTATGTTGTTAATCAGCCTGACTGTGAATTCATACTTACCATCCACTCTTTTCCATTTCGTGGTCTTAGTCATTCTGAATATAATAGGAAGGGAGGGAGGAATTATTGTGTTGTGTTGTATGTGTGGTGTCAGTCGGCCTGACTTTGAATTCTCTTCATACATACCATAAACTCTTTTTCATTTCTGTAACATGTGAACTGCCAAGAATGTAACCACCTTCCTCCCTCAGGTATGGACACCAAGGACACAGATATCAAACAGGAACCTACAGCTCCAGAGGCTGAATGCAATGATGGAGCTTTTCCACAGGTAACTTAATATAATATATAGATTATAATATAATATGCACAAGGAATACAAAGCTGGAAATTCATTACAAAGTGGAGTGTTGTTTTGTATTATTAATCCATAAGGTAAATTGTACTTTTAACTCTTAAGGTGGTAATTCTTTTTTGTTACATTGGAGTGCCTTGATTCCTCCTAAGTATGACAGGAAACAGGACCATATGAACAAATATAATGGTATTCTGTTGCTTGGAAAAGTTTGGAGGATTCAGTTGCTCCAGATTTACCAACACAAAATTTCCCCCTTAAGTAAGTTTATTGACTTGTGTGTACTGTATTCTATTTAGTGAGTTTTATGTAAAACTGGTTCTAATTAGTGACATGTTTCCACCACAGAACAACCCAGCAGAGTGTGGTGTTTGTCTCACTATGTTTGATGACAAATGGCGCCGGCCTCGCACACTCCCCTGTGGTCACACCTTTTGTACAGAATGTATAAAGGTGATGATGGAAACAGGCAACCTTACTTGCCCAAGTTGTCAGATGGTATTTAAGACAGTGAATATTAATCAATATCCTGTCAGCCATACCATTGAGTGTTTGGTAAAGCACTTTAAAGTCTTGACTTTACCTAAACCCTCCCAAAACACAACTGAAGGTGCTACATCAAGTAAGAAACCTGGTACTCCAGCAGGTGCCACATTTACCTCCCTCACACCTACACTGAAGAACTTTATTGAGGAACAGAAGACTGATATGGAGAGTGCAGTGGAAGAACGTCAAGAGGTACATGACCATCTGGATCAATATGGGACACAGATGGATAATTGGAAGACGGAGCACAACCATTTTCTGGACAGCCTAAATGACCTCATGAAAGAACACAAGTTAGCTCTGGACCACATGGAACGGGAAGACTGCAGATTAAACATTTATAAGAAAGAAACTCAAGACGGAATGAAACAAATGAAGGAGATTATTCAAGATATCACGTTAGTGGGCAACGGAGAGGAGGCACTTCAAGTTATCAATCAAGCTTGCCACTACATGGACGAGAATAAAGACTGGAAGAAGAAGTACCAAGAACTCTTTCCTGATGTTAAGACAGTCACCACCAGTAAGAAGGTATTTAAATCCCATCCTCAACCTTTATCCACTCAGTGTTGTAAAAATATTCAGCTCTTACTGGCTAGCATAGTGGTAGAGTCTGTGGCTGCAATTCTGTAGCCCAGCATTCGATCCTTGCTCGGGACACTGTTAAAAATACCACTGATGCCAGAGGTTACCACCCCTGTGAGCAGGGGGTGGGGGGTTTGAGTCGGCTGTCTGAGGTCTTCCTGCTTAGTCAGCCATAGCCGAAGCTGACTCGGGTCTCAGGTGGGTGGAGAGGTCGCTGGGCCATACATTACAGGGATCATCCTTGTGATGCGTGCTATAATTGTGTTTCATACACACAGTGTGTGCTACACTCTGTCCCAGTGACTGCCACTCGCTGGCACCTTTAATAACTACTGTCATGTCATACATATTACACACACATATTATACACCATCCATACACTATGTCTCTAATACTGGTGCTGTTAAGGGTAGAGTATACATTTGGTACACTGGAGCACCTGGATTCCTTCAAAGTATACCAGGAAACAGCACTAGATTAACAAATATAATGTTGGTCTGGTGCTTGGAATAGTTTGGATTAATTAGTTGCTACAAACTTACCAACAGTGTACTACCCCCTGAGAACCATCCATATATTACATCAGCTTCCCTAAATGTTAGTGTTTACTTTTAGCACAACAACCTCATCATCAATAATATCAGCTTTGATTAATATTTTATTACTGTTATTATCAGGGTAATCCTAATTGAGAACATGCTTTTATTAACCATTAATTCATTAGTCAATCAGAAGATAAGGTTTCTGTAATACTACTGTAATTGCATCAGTCATTTGATATTGTTAAAGTTTAATGTCAATTATTAATGGACAATGTGTAACTTTACTAAGCTATTAAGAAGTCAACTTGTAGAGCAGTGATTAAATGTTTATTTTTACTCCTTTATTGTTCAGGATCTAAGCGATACTCTTTATTTGAACTTTGTTAATTACAAATGTAAAGTTATGATTTTCTTTTGTACATTTGTTTCTATGTCAGTGTAGAAAACCTATATATAATGGTAAAATACAAGTGTATTGACCAATATACTTAGTTTACCAGTGTGAGTTTTCCTTATGTTGTTAATTATATAATCACTTTGATTGTCTTATAACAAAATGTATTTATTATCATTTTTTCAACTGTTCCTCATGTTCTTTATATTCATTCTTACTTGCTGTGCCTTATCTCTATATCCTTGTACCTTGTAACTACAAGGTCTTTCTAGCCAAACAAATGCCACTCATTCACTATTAAAGCATCCACCTTACACAGAGTTAAAACAACAATATTTTTATATAAACAGGTCCGTGATGTAACAAAGAAGGCCTTGATGATGGTTGATGATGAGGCTGGTGCTACACAACAATCTAACCAACTGATTGACATTACTCTACCTCTTATGGACAAAGTTCAGATCCTCGTAAAAGGCCAAGCTATACATGTATGTTGTTAATGTTCTGATATAATATTGCAATGCACTATTTATTTCATTACTTATACTGTCCCACCTCACTACTTATACTGTACCACCTCACTACTTATACTGTACCACCTCACTACTTATTCTGTACCACCTCACTACTTATACTGTACCACCTCACTACTTATACTGTACCACCTCACTACTTATACTGTACCACCTCACTACTTATACTGTACCACCTCACTACTTATTCTGTACCACCTCACTACTTATTCTGTACCACCTCACTACTTATACTGTACCACCTCACTACTTATACTGTACCACCTCACTACTTATACTGTACCACCTCACTACTTATTCTGTACCACCTCACTACTTATACTGTACCACCTCACTACTTATACTGTACCACCTCACTACTTATACTGTACCACCTCACTACTTATACAGTACCACCTCACTACTTATACTGTACCACCTCAGTACTTATACTGTACCACCTCACTACTTATACTGTACCACCTCACTACTTATACTGTACCACCTCACTACTTATACTGTACCACCTCACTACTTATACTGTACCACCTCACTACTTATTCTGTACCACCTCACTACTTATACTGTACCACCTCACTACTTATACTGTACCACCTCAGTACTTATACTGTACCACCTCAGTACTTATACTGTACCACCTCAGTACTTATACTGTACCACCTCACTACTTATACTGTACCACCTCACTACTTATACAGTACCACCTCAGTACTTATACAGTACCACCTCACTACTTATACTGTACCACCTCACTACTTATACAGTACCACCTCAGTACTTATACTGTCCCACCTCAGTACTTATACAGTACCACCTCAGTACTTATACTGTACCACCTCAGTACTTATACTGTACCACCTCAGTACTTATACTGTACCACCTCACTACTTATACTGTACCACCTCAGTACTTATACTGTACCACCTCACTACTTATACTGTACCACCTCACTACTTATTCTGTACCACCTCACTACTTATACAGTACCACCTCACTACTTATACAGTATTGGCAAAAAAAGACGCTACCTCCCACTGACATCGACGCTACCTACGACATCGTGACATAAAATTATGGAAATTTCATAAAAAATATATATATATGTATTGTTCTAGTACCCACCAATTAGTACTCTATCATTTCTCCTTTCATATTAATAACCTCGGCAGACGTCTATGCATAGACCTAGCTAATTTATCAAAATAGGATCTCTCCTGTAAAGCAAGAAGGATACGCGTTATGGTTGTGGTTTGCCTGACGGTTCGCCTGCATATTTCTTTAATTGGCCCTTTTCCTTCCCTTAGTGCCAAACTATGTACCCTTTCCTCCTTGCTAGTTGTTGTAGCACCCATGGCAATGCACTAGGTTAAATCTAAGGGCCAGCAGAATCACGGGGTAAAGATTCAGTTTGAAAACAATGTGGGCACAAAAAAAGTCAGTGCACTGATTCCACCCAGACAGACATAACTAGTACATTTTGAAATTTGTCTGGCAGAGGGTGGTATCCCAACAACCTATTGCTGCCGGACACTGGCTGAAAGATTTCAAATTTTACTAGTTATGTCTGCCTGGGTGGAATCAGTGCACTGACTTTTTTTGTGCCCAGATTGTTTTCAAACGTGATTCTGGTGGCCCTTAGATTTAACCTAGTGCATTGCCATGGGTGCTACAACAACTAGCAAGGAGGAAAGGGTACATAGTTTGGCACTAAGGGAAGGAAAAGGGCCAATTAAAGAAATATGCAGGCGAACCGTCAGGCAAACCACAACCATAACGCGTATCCTTCTTGCTTTACAGGAGAGATCCTATTTTGATAAATTAGCTAGGTCTATGCATAGACGTCTGCCGAGGTTATTAATATGAAAGGAGAAATGATAGAGTACTAATTGGTGGGTACTAGAACAATACATATAAATATTTTTTTTATGAAATTTCCATAATTTTATGTCACGATGTCGTAGGTAGCGTCGATATCAGTGGGAGGTAGCGTCTTTTTTTGCCGATACTGTACTGTACCACTTCACTACTTATACTATCCTACCTCACTACTAATATTTTCACATCTGGCTCCATGTACAGATTTTGTTACTGCAGTCACTCTCTTCATTGATAATATACAGTTGGTCACACTCCCGTAAGGGCCACACAGTGTTGTCAACTCTGGTCGAGATAGTAATCCCGAACCACCAACTCGAATCACTCATTGATGGCAGTGAATGGAGCTTACAATTAGTGATTCAGTTACCATTTCGGCCAGAGTTGACAACGGTGTGTGGCCCTCACGGGAGTGCAGCCAACTGTACTTCCGTTGTCCACTCTCTCTTGGGTAAGAGGTGACGAATACCTCCTTAAATACCCCACCTTATCGTAAAAGCCAACTAAAAAGGGCTTTTACTTTTCCAAATGTCACTTTTTTGTCATCTGTTACATTTTGTGCTTACTGTCCCACCTCTTAATTACCTACCTCGGGCGCCATATGACCTCACTGTTGCGGCACATAATATCAATCAATCCTTTGTCCACAGTTTAAATTGAATTATTTGTACTCTAAAACATTATTATGTGTATTGCCCATTTCATCATGTATTTTTACAACACAATTATTGTTTTCCTTTTCTCTTTAGTTTGAAGAACTTAAGCCTTTAATGTCAGCTATATGGATGGAGCCAGCTATATGGGTGAAGGTAGAGGCTGGTGAAGTGTTTGGAATACAAGAGAACCAGACTGACTACAACTACTCCAGACTGAGCCTAGATAATGGACGACTTCTCCTTCACTGCCTCCAGAACCAACCTTCACTCTCTGCGGCCATCACCCTGCCAGTAATATCACAGAAAATATCTTACACTGAGTCTAATTTCTATCATTTAATGGGGGGAGATTTTTTTTTTTTTTTCTTAATTGGAAGGTCTCTGACGCCTCCAAACTATGCCACAAACCAGATCCCTTATTAGTACCAATGAGAGTGTCTGTTTTCGGGTGTAGATAGGAGGAATCAGTAGCCTTCCAAATTACCAACAAGAGAATCTACCCTTGATTAAAGACTGTTAACATAAAGATTGTTGTAATATTGTGGAAGGTCCCTGGGGGCGGGGGGCTTGTGGAGAAACTGTGGTTATTGAGATAAGAGAGGTGTGGGGAAAGGACATGAATTATATTTGAATGTGGGGGTATGTATGCTAATTTTGGGGATATTAATTGGTGAAATGTGGTGTGTGTTTGATATGGAGTGGGAGAGGAAAAGGTTGTGGTGATGTGGTGTGTGCATTTTGATGGTGTGTGTGTGTTGTGAGTAGGAAGGTGTGTGAGTAATGGTGGTGTGTGCATTATGATGGTGTGTGTATAGTGAGTATAAGGGTGGTTGAGTTATGGTGGTGTGTGTGTAGTGAGTATAAGGATGATTGTGTTATGGCAGTGTGTGTAATGAGTAGGTAGGTATGTAATAAACTAGAGGTTGAGTGTGTAGTGAGTAAGAAGGTGTGTGTACTGAGTAGGAGGGTGTATGGGATATAGGGGTGTGAGTAGTGAGTTGGAGTTTAAGTATGTAGTGAATATGAAGTTGTGTGTGTGTGTATAGTGAGTAGGAGGGTTTATGAGTGATGGATGTGTGTGTGTAGTGAGTAGGAAGGTGTGTAAGTTATGAGTAGAAGGATGGACGAGTTATGAGGGTATGCATAGTGAGTAGGAGATTATGTGTGTATATGAAAGGTGTGGTAGATAGGGTCAGTAATAATGGTTGTGTCTTACAGGTGAGTGAGATAATGAAGACCCTGAACCCAATGTCAACCATCACCTTCCTGGAGATGGCTTGGGATGGGTTGACAAGG
>JAWZYT010001271.1:0-5000 GCA_034508575.1 Petrolisthes manimaculis | reverse complement strand
GTCAAAATGAAGGGTGGAGGGTGAGATACTGTATGTCAGAGGAAGAAGTGAGTGTGGCAGGCTGGAAGGTGATTAGGGAATACAGTAAGTGGGATGGTGAGGGAGGTCAGAGAAGTGGATAAGGTAGCAACAAAGTTGGGAGGAGAAGGAATGTATTATATATTCGTTACCTATTCAGTTAATGACAACTGCACTGATGAGATTTGAGACTATGTAATCAGATTATATATTAATATCATCTGACTTTGAAATGATGAAATATTTTGTTAATGAACAATCATCCTCGAAGGGTTCACGAAGCTTCACATTCTTTACTTCATAAGACGGGACACATTGAGGGAGAAGGAGGGAGGGAGGAAAGGGGCGGGACTTGCGAGAGAGAGGGGGGGGGGGAGAAATCAGCAATGTTACCAACTCAAATCAAGTCTCTCAGTCTGGAAGGGGGCTCGAAATATATGTCCACGAGAGTAAAGTCATGGTCTAATGTACAGTCGGCGGCAAGAATCCTGTCGCCTAACCTGCTTCAACGAGACACACAGAATTCATTGACTCGAGAAATACACACGTTTTCTACACCTCATAATCTCGAGTCTATGAATATCGCGTGCCTTAGTGAAGCAAATGAGACGACAGGACTTTTGCCGCCGACTGTACTGCAACCTGGTGAATGAAAGCGAGCTATTTGAGTTAATTTTATGAACCAAAATAGCACACACCAACAGCTATAGTTTCGGATCATTTTTCGAAGCCATCTCATTGGAAGGTGTTGCAGTACATTAGACCATGACTTTACTTCAGAATACTGAAGATATTATATAGAAGCCCTCCAAATCGAACACAACAGGTTATCCCATTAATATCTACGTTATAATATATAGGGTCATATTCAAGAACATGTGTGGTGCATACGATGGCGTGGTACCGGTACGATGGGTCCATAAAATCTTGTTAAAGTGTTGGTATTACATGGGATAAGCTTCCTGCATGGGTACCTCACAAAGCCTCCAACCCAGGTAGGAAAACAAAAAGTAACGACAGGAGTCTCGCTGGACACCGTTGACGACTTCTGGTAACAATGTCAGTGATAAACACGTTAGGAATAGATAACATTTATTCATTACTACATAATGATAACTGATATTGGGTGACGTCGACCAACCACAGACACTGAAATAAAAGTTATCCTTCAATTCATAAAGACTTTCTCTCATTGACGTGTTTACTTTTGGGGATGTTGCCAGAAGACGCTAACAGTGTTCAGATACATTATTCCCCAACTGTACATGTGCAGAAAAATCCTGTGGCAACTGTACAAGTCTTCGTCCTCCATCATATCATGAACGAAAAGAAGAAAGTATATTGCATCTGGCCTAACCTACATGTAACTCCTGTATATAGTAACATATCTATAGCCTATACCAGATTACGGTCTAATAAACTTCGAACACGTTACAACTGCAAATTCCTAATTATACTGGTGCACGTGATCATACCTTAGTCTGCATGAATGTCAGATGTGTGTGTGTGTGTGTGTGTGTGTGTTTGTGACCCCATGATATGTAGCTCAAAGACTCTATAAGCTGTGGAATTATTCTTGATGTCCATTATAGAAACATACGTAACAAGTGTATTTACTATAATTATACTCACATGTCTTCATTAACACAACGGTAATATAATGAGCTACACATTAACGGAATACAGTAAAGTGCTACATACAATATCAAAGGTATTTTTTAGTAAACGTTGACATTTTTTAAGCTCCTTTGACTGGCCCGACAAAGCAAACGTTCCTCTGTCGAATGAACATCTAAGTTTGGACCAACAGATAAAGATATGGACCGTGACACACACACAGAGCACACGGAAACACACAAAGAGAATACCATATATGCGAACTCGTATGTGTGTATAAATACTGTATGTATAGTACTGTACTGTGTGTGTGTGTGTGTGTGTGTGTGTGTGTGTGTGTGTGTGTGTGTGTGTGTGTGTAATATATAAACACTCGGACAGCTATTAACTTGATCCAATTAATCACGAAATATGATTTGCATGACAGAAGTACAAGGTACTTGTTTGTACTGTACATACATACACTACTGAAGTCTTACACGAAAACATTAATGTATGTAGGTACAGTTGGACACATGAATGGGTGGTACAGCACAGGTGAAAGATACTTGTCCCATTTGAGTAACCAGTGTCTATTATCAGGTACTTGGTTTTTATTATCATCCTCAATACTGACTTTTGCCCCTGCTGTTTCCTATTTGGCACTAAGGAACTTGATATTGGTAGCCACTTGGGCTGTACCACCCATTCATGTGTCCAACTGTACCTATTAAGTATGTAGTCACTCAAAAATAATGATAATCCTCACCTACATACATATATACATACAAATATACATACATATATACATAACAACAGAGAAACACAAAGAAACGAACAAAGAGACAGAGAGACAGACAAGGAAGAGCCTCTCTGACAACACTAACGTCAGACACAGTATATAAAGCTTTCATATTTTCCACGAGTGCCCAAGGTAATCTAGAAAGAGAGAAGTGTAGAGGACGAATGTGAAGAATAGAAAAGGTGGACAAAAGATAGAACGACAGAAGTAAAGAAAAGGGAAAAGAGGGGTAGGGGGGGGGGAAGAAGATAGGGGGGAGGGGAAGAAGAGGGGGGGAGGGGAAGAAGAAGGGGAAGGGGAAGAAGAGGGGGGAGAAGAGGGGGGGAGGGGAAGAAGAAGGGGAAGGGGAAGAAGAGGGGGGAGAAGAGGGGGAGGGGAAGAAGAAGGGGAAGGGGGAAGAAGAGGGGGGAGAAGAGGGGGGAGGGGAAGAAGATAGGGGAAGGGGAAGAAGAGGGGGGGAGGGGGAGAAGAGGGGGGAGGGGAAGAAGAGGGGGGGAAGGGGGAAAGAGGGGGAGGGGGGAGCGGAAGAGGAGGGAAGGGAAATAGATTGTTTTATGGTAGGGGGCTTGCATGGGATAAAGGGATGAGGGGGGAAGGGTATTGTAAGGGGTTTGAAAGGTTGGAAAAGGAAGGGAAGACAAGCCGAGTAAGGGAAACAAAAGGGATAAACATATAGAAAGGGAAGGGGACGAATACAGTTTTGAAGGTTAGGTGTGGGAGGAATATAGGAGAAATGAGTGGGAGGGAACGAGGGATTAGAAATAACGAAAGAGAGGGGAGATAGAAGTAAGGAAAGGAACGAATGATCAGACAAAAGAGAAGAAAAAGGAAGGAGTAAGAAAAGAGGTGAAGAATTATTTGCTGAAGGAATGATGAAGGTACACTAATTTCCAAACAATAAACATTCTGGAAAAGACATAAGCACACATAAAGGTTCTTATTAATTATATATACACACACACACACACACTGAGGTAACACTATCAGGCTTAATAAATGCAAACCTGACGTCTTCTAGTCTTCATAAAGCTTAGTAAAATTGTACATAGTTTTTAGAAAATCTCAGTTATTGGGAGTTTTTCAGAAGTAAGAATAGAGAATGACATGCAGGTCTGGGTGAAGGTAAGTGTCCTGTCGTTCTATCTATATATCCTAGCCGTCTGTCTACTCACCTTCCCTGTCTGTAGTCTGTCCCTGTTTGTATGCCGTATCTGTTTGTATTCTGTCCCTGTCTGTATGCCGTATATCTGTCTGTATTCTGTACCTGTCTGTATGCCGTATATCTGTCTGTAGTCTGTACCTGTCTGTATGCCGTATCTGTCTGTATTCTGTCCTTGTCTGTATGCCGTATCTGTCTGTATTCTGTACCTGTCTGTATGCCGTATATCTGTCTGTATTCTGTGCCTGTCTGTATGCCGTATATCTGTCTGTATTCTGTGCCTGTCTGTATGCCGTATCTGTCTGTATTCTGTACCTGTCTGTATGCCGTATATCTGTCTGTATTCTGTGCCTGTCTGTATGCCGTATATCTGTCTGTATTCTGTCCCTGTCTGTATGCCGTATCTGTCTGTATTCTGTGCCTGTCTGTATGCCGTATATCTGTCTGTATTCTGTCCCTGTCTGTATGCCGTATTTGTCTGTATTCTGTCCCTGCAAGTCTGTATGCCGTATCTGTCTGTATCTGTCATCACCGTCTTCTTACCTCGGGTTCCTGACTGGTTCATCATCAACGTCCAATGTTGTAAACTCTCAGCCATTAATTTGAGTTGAGAGGCTGAGATGTCGCCGGTGAATAATTGAGGCTATTAAATTTCACCAGCTTGTGCCATAAAGCAGACAACTTACACTGAAGTTGGACTATTTCTTGGCACTGTGTGGAGGAATCAGTATAGTCTGGCACATGACCCTCTCTTGTGTCGCCCCTGAGCACCTCGTCATTTCCAAGCATGACCATCTCATCCTCACAGCCCCTTCATGGAACACACACAGTTGCAATGACTGACACACCCTGCAATGAATAACTTCCAACATTACACAAATTGACGTTTCCCCCCAAACAAATCTGCCTTAGGGATTGAAGATTAATAACTATGTATTGTAGTGTACGTGCAGAGTGACAGTGGACTAACTTCACAAATATCCCCCCCAAAAAGGTAAAAGTGCTTAACCAATTAATTCTGTAATTCAAATGTAACTGGGTGATGATAGTAGCTAAGCACCAGTGATTGGTTATTGACGTATGTAACACTCACAGAACAAAAACAATGTCCATCCATTAAAGAATACTGACACACAAAACGTTTTTTGCAAATTCCTCAGAGTAAAACTACAAAGATTACTTTCAGCAGAGATTGTTTTTTTTAACAGAAAAACCTTCAATAAAGATCAACACACGAAATCCTTAATTCGAACGCTGCATTATAAATAACATATAAAGTAAACAAAATACCATTACCATCACCTACAGTATGTTAATTCACCAATTCATATTTACTACAAGTTATATATACTATCGTCACGTGTCATTCTGTGCCCTTAAGGGGGTGTGAGAATAGGGGACAGGCTTGAGGGGGACTGGGGTGTG
>JAWZYT010001270.1:115000-143352 GCA_034508575.1 Petrolisthes manimaculis | reverse complement strand
ATGAGTGGCGAGTAATGAGTGGTGAGTAATGAGTGGCGAGTACCGAGTTGCGAGTAATGAGTGGCAAGTAATGAGTGGCGAGTGTTGAGTGGCGAGTAATGAGTGGCGAGTATTGAGTGGCGAGTAATGAGTGGCGAGTGACAAGTGGCGAGTAATGAGTGGCGAGTAATGAGTGGCGAGTGGCGAGTAATGAGTGGCGAGTGGCGAGTAATGAGTGGCGAGTAATGAGTGGCGAGTGATGAGTGGCGAGTAATGAGTGGCGAGTGGCAAGTAATGAGTGGCAAGCAATGAGTGGTGAGTAATGGGTGGCGAGTGTTGAGTGGCGAGTAATGAGTGGCGAGTGGCGAGTGGCGAGTGGCGAGTAATGAGTGGCGAGTGGCGAGTAATGAGTGGCGAGTAATGAGTGGCGAGTAATGAGTGGCGAGTAATGAGTAATGAGTGGCAAGTAATGAGTGGCGAGAAATGAGTGGCAAGTGGCGAGTGGGGAGTGGCGAGTGGCGAGTAATGAGTGGTGAGTAATGGGTGGCGAGTGTTGAGTGGCGAGTAATGAGTGGCGAGTAATGAGTGGCGAGTAATGAGTGGCGAGTAATGAGTGGCGAGTGGCGAGTAATGAGTGGCGAGTAATGAGTGGCGAGTGGCGAGTAATGAGTGGCGAGTGGCGAGTAATGAGTGGCGAGTAATGAGTGGCGAGTGGCAAGTAATGAGTGGCAAGCAATGAGTGGTGAGTAATGGGTGGCGAGTGTTGAGTGGCGAGTAATGAGTGGCGAGTGGCGAGTGGCGAGTGGCGAGTAATGAGTGGCGAGTGGCGAGTAATGAGTGGCGAGTGGCGAGTAATGAGTGGCGAGTAATGAGTAATGAGTGGCAAGTAATGAGTGGCGAGAAATGAGTGGCAAGTGGCGAGTGGGGAGTGGCGAGTGGCGAGTAATGAGTGGTGAGTAATGAGTGGCAAGTGGCGAGTAATGAGTGGCGAGTGGCGAGTAATGAGTGGCGAGTAATGAGTGGCGAGTAATAAGTGGCAAGTGGCGAGTGGAGAGTGGCGAGTGGCGAGTAATGAGTGGTGAGTGGCGAGTAACGAGTGGCGAGTGGTGAGTATAGAGTGGCGAGTGGCGAGTAATGAGTGGCGAGTAATGAGTGGCGAGTAATGAGTGGCGAGTGGCGAGTAATGAGTTTCAAGTGGCGAGTGGCTAGTGGCGAGTAACGAGTGGCGAGTAATGAGTGGTGAGTAATGAGTGGCGAGTAATGAGTGGCGAGTAATGAGTGGCGAGTAATGAGTGGCGAGTAAAGAGTGGCGAATGGCGAGTAATGAGTGGCGAGTGGCGAGTAATGAGTGGCCAGTAATGAGTGGCGAGTAATGAGTGGCGAGTAATGAGTGGCGAGTGGCGAGTGGGGAGTGCAAATGACGAGTAATGAGTGGTAAGTGGCGAGTAGTGAGTGGCGAGTGGCGAGTGGCGAGTAATTAGTGGCGAGTGGCAAGTGGCGAGTAATGAGTGGCGAGTGGCGAGTAATGAGTTTCGAGTGGTGAGTGGCGAGTGGCGAGTAACGAGTGGTGAGTAATGAGTGGCGAGTAATGAGTGGCGAGTAATGAGTGGCGAGTGGCGAGTAATGAGTGGCGAGTGGCGAGTAATGAGTTTCGAGTGGCGAGTGGCGAGTAATGAGTGGCGAGTGGCAAGTAATGAGTGGCGAGTAATGAGTGGCGAGTAATGAGTGGCGAGTAATGAGTGGCGAGTAATGAATGGCGAGTAATGAGTGGTGAGTGGCGAGTAATGAGTGGCAAGTGGTGAGTGGCGAGTAATGAGTGGCGATTGGCAAGTAATGAGTGGCAAGTAATGAGTGGTGAGTAATGGGTGGCGAGTATTGAGTGGCGAGTAATGAGTGGCTAGTGGCGAGTGGCGAGTAATGAGTGGCAAGTAATGAGTGGCGAGTATTGAGTGGCGAGTGGCGAGTAATGAGTGGCGAATGGCGAGTGGCAAGTAATGAGTGGCGAGTAATGAGTGGCAAGTAATGAGTGGCGAGTAATGAGTAATGAGTGGCAAGTAATGAGTGGCGAGTGTTGAGTGGCGAGTAATGAGTGGCGAGTAATGAGTGGCGAGTAATGAGTGGCGAGTGGCGAGTAATGAGTGGCGAGTGGCGAGTAATGAGTGGCGAGTGGCGAGTGGGGAGTGGCGAGTGGGGAGTGGCGAGTGGCGAGTAATGAGTGGTGAGTGGCGAGTAATGAGTGGCGAGTAAAGAGTGGCGAGTGGCGAGTAATGAGTGGCGAGTGGCGAGTGGCGGGTAATGAGTTTCGAGTGGCGAGTGGCGAGTGGCGAGTAATGAGTGGCGAGTAATGAGTGGCGAGTATTGAGTGGCGAGTAATGAGTGAAGAGTAATGAGTGGCGAGTAATGAGTGGCAAGTAATGAGTGGCGAGTGGCAAGTGGCGAGTAATGAGTGGCGAGTAATGAGTGGCGAGTGGCGAGTATTGAGTGGCGAGTAATGAGTGGCGAGTAATGAGTGGCGAGTAATGAGTGGCGAGTAATGAGTGGCGAGTAATGAGTGGCAAGTGGCGAGTAATGAGTGGTGAGTGGCGAGTAATGAGTGGCGAGTAATGAGTGGCGAGTAATGAGTGGCGAGTAATGAGTGGAGAGTGGCGAGTGGGGAGTGGCGAGTGGCGAGTAATGAGTGGTGAGTGGCGAGTAATGAGTAGCGAGTGGCGAGTGGTGAGTAAAGAGTGGCGAGTGGCGAGTAATGAGTGGCGAGTAATGAGTGGCGAGTAATGAGTGGCGAGTGGCGAGTAATGAGTTTCAAGTGACGAGTGGCGAGTGGCGAGTAACGAGTGGCGAGTAATGAGTGGTGAGTAATGAGTGGCGAGCAATGAGTGGCGAGTAATGAGTGGCTAGTAAAGAGTGGCGAATGGCGAGTAATGAGTGGCGAGTGGCGAGTAATGAGTGGCCAGTAATGAGTGGCGAGTAATGAGTGGCGAGTAATGAGTGGCGAGTGGCGAGTGGGGAGCGCGAATGACGAGTAATGAGTGGTGAGTGGCGAGTAGTGAGTGGCGAGTGGCGAGTGGCGAGTAATTAGTGACGAGTGGCAAGTGGCGAGTAATGAGTGGCGAGTAATGAGTGGCGAGTAATGAGTGGCGAGTGGCGAGTAATGAGTTTCGAGTGGCGAGTGGCGAGTGGCGAGTAACGAGTGGAGAGTAATGAGTGGCGAGTAATGAGTGGCGAGTAATGAGTGGCGAGTAATGAGTGGCGAGTGGCGAGTAATGAGTTTCGAGTGGCGAGTGGCAAGTAATGAGTGGCGAGTGGCGAGTAATGAGTGGCGAGTAATGAGTGGCGAGTAATGAGTGGCGAGTAATGAGTGGCGAGTAATGAGTGGCGAGTAATGAGTGGCGAGTTATGAGTGGTGAGTGGCGAGTAATGAGTGGCAAGTGGCGAGTGGCGAGTAATGAGTGGCGAGTAATGAGTGGCGAGTGGCAAGTAATGAGTGGCAAGTAATGAGTGGTGAGTAATGGGTGGCGAGTGTTGAGTGACGAGTAATGAGTGGCGAGTGGCGAGTGGCGAGTAATGAGTGGCAAGTAATGAGTGGCGAGTATTGAGTGGCAAGTGGCGAGTAATGAGTGGCGAGTGGCGAGTGGCGAGTAATGAGTGGCGAGTAATGAGTGGCGAGTAATGAGTGGCGAGTAATGAGTAATGAGTGGCAAGTAATGAGTGGCGAGTGTTGAGTGGCGAGGAATGAGTGGCGAGTAATGAGTGGCGAGTGAAGAGTGGCGATTGGCGAGTAATGAGTGGCGAGTAATGAGTGGCAAGTGGCTAGTAATGAGTGGCGAGTGGCGAGTAATGAGTGGCGAGTAATGAGTGGCGAGTATTGAGTGGCGAGTAATGAGTGGCGAGTGGCGAGTGGGGAGTGGCGAGTGGCGAGTAATATGTGGTGAGTGGCGAGTAATGAGTGGCGAGTGGCGAGTGGCGAGTAAAGATTGGCAAGTGGCGAGTAATGAGTGGCGAGTAATGAGTGGCGAGTAATGAGTGGCGAGTGGCGAGTAGTGAGTTTCGAGTGGCGAGTGGCAAGTGGCGAGTAATGAGTGGCGAGTAATGAGTGGCGAGTAATGTGTGGCGAGTAATGAGTGGCAAGTAATGAGTGGCGAGTAATAAGTGGAGAGTAAAGAGTGGCGAATGGCGAGTAATGAGTGGCGAGTGGCGAGTAATGAGTGGCTAGTAATGAGTGGCGAGTAATGAGTGGCGAGTAATGAGTGGCGAGTGGCGAGTGGGGAGTGGCGAGTGACATGTAATGAGTGGTGAGTGGCGAGTAATGAGTGGCGAGTGGTGAGAGGCGAGTAATTAGTGGCGAGTGGCGAGTGGCGAGTAATGAGTGGCGAGTAATGAGTGGCGAGTAATGAGTGGCGAGTGGCGAGTAATGAGTTTCGAGTGGCAAGTGGCGAGTGGTGAGTAACGAGTGGCGAGTAATGAGTGGCGAGTAATGAGTGGCGAGTAATGAGTGGCGAGTAATGAGTGACAAGTAATGAGTGGTGAGTAATGAGTGGCGAGTGGCGAGTAATGAGTGGCGAGTGGCGAGTAATGAGTGGCGAGTAATGAGTGTCGAGTAATGAGTGGCGAGTGGGGAGTGGCGAGTGGCGAGTAATGAGTGGTGAGTGGCGAGTAATGAGTGGCGAGTGGCGAGTGGTGAGTAAAGAGTGGCGAATGGCGAGTAATGAGTGGCGAGTAATGAGTGGCGAGTGGCGAGTAATGAGTTTCAAGTGGCGAGTGGCGAGTGGCGAGTAACGAGTGGCGAGTAATGAGTGGTGAGTAATGAGTGGCGAGTAATGAGTGGCGAGTAATGTGTGGCGAGTAATGAGTGGCGAGTAAAGAGTGGCGAATGGCGAGTAATGAGTGGCGAGTGGCGAGTAATGAGTGGCGAGTAATGAGTGGCGAGTAATGAGTGGCGAGTAATGAGTGGCGAGTGGCGAGTGTGGAGTGCAAATGACGAGTAATGAGTGGTGAGTGGCGAGTAGTGAGTGGCGAGTGGCGAGTGGCGAGTAATTAGTGGCGAGTGGCAAGTGGCGAGTAATGAGTGGCGAGTAATGAGTGGCGAGTAATGAGTGGCGAGTGGCGAGTAATGAGTTTCGTGTGGTGAGTAACGAGTGGCGAGTAATGAGTGGCGAGTAATGAGTGGCGAGTAGTGAGTGGCGAGTGGCGAGTGGGGAGTGGCGAGTGGCGAGTAATGAGTGGTGAGTGGCGAGTAATGAGTGGCGAGTGGTGAGTAAAGAGTGGCGAGTGGCGAGTAATGAGTGGCGAGTAATGAGTGGCGAGTGGCGAGTAATGAGTTTCAAGTGGCGAGTGGCAAGTGGCGAGTGGCGAGTAACGAGTGGCGAGTAATGAGTGGTGAGTAATGAGTGGCGAGTAATGAGTGGCGAGTAATGAGTGGCGAGTAATGAGTTGCGAGTAAAGAGTGGCGAATGGCGAGTAATGAGTGGCGAGTGGCGAGTAATGAGTGGCGAGTAATGAGTGGCGAGTGGCGAGTGTGGAGTGCAAATGACGAGTAATGAGTGGTGAGTGGCGAGTAATGAGTTTCGTGTGGCGAGTGGCGAGTGGCGAGTAACGAGTGGCGAGTAATGTGTGGCGAGTAATGAGTGGCGAGTAATGAGTGGCGAGTAATGAGTGGCGAGTGGCGAGTAATGAGTTTCGAGTGGCGAGTGGCGAGTAATGAGTGGCGAGTGGCGAGTAATGAGTGGCGAGTAATGAGTGGCGAGTAATGAGTGGCGAGTAATGAGTGGCGAGTAATGAGAGGCGAGTAATGAGTGGTGAGTGGCGAGTAATGAGTGGCAAGTGGCGAGTGGCGAGTAATGAGTGGCGAGTAATGAGTGACGAGTGGCAAGTAATGAGTGGCAAGTAATGAGTGGTGAGTAATGGGTGGCGAGTGTTGAGTGGCGAGTAATGAGTGGCAAGTGGCGAGTGGCGAGTAATGAGTGGCAAGTAATGAGTGGCGAGTATTGAGTGGCAAGTGGCGAGTAATGAGTGGCGAGTGGCGAGTGGCGAGTATTGAGTGGCGAGTAATGAGTGGCGAGAAATGAGTGGCGAGTAATGAGTAATGAGTGGCAAGTAATGAGTGGCGAGTGTTGAGTGGCGAGTAATGAGTGGCGAGTAATGAGTGGCGAGTAATGAGTGGCGAGTGGCGAGTAATGAGTGGCGAGTAATGAGTGGCGAGTAATGAGTGGCGAGTAATGAGTGGCGAGTAATGAGTGGCGAGTGGCTTGTAATGAGTGGCGAGTGGCGAGTAATGAGTGGTGAGTAATGAGTGGCGAGTAATGAGTGGCGAGTAATGAGTGGCGAGTGGCGAGTGGGGAGTGGCGAGTGGCGAGTAATGAATGGTGAGTGGCGAGTAATGAGTGGCGAGTGGCGAGTGGTGAGTAAAGAGTGGCGAGTGGCGAGTAATGAGTGGCGAGTAATGAGTGGCGAGTGGCAAGTAATGAGTTTCAAGTGGCGAGTGGCGAGTGGCGAGTAACGAGTGGCGAGTAATGAGTGGTGAGTAATGAGTGGCGAGTAATGAGTGGCGAGTAATGAGTGGCGAGTAATGAGTGGCGAGTAAAGAGTGGCGAATGGCGAGTAATGAGTGGCGAGTGGCGAGTAATGAGTGGCCAGTAATGAGTGGCGAGTAATGAGTGGCGAGTAATGAGTGGCGAGTGTGGAGTGCAAATGACGAGTAATGAGTGGTGAGTGGCGAGTAGTGAGTGACGAGTGGCGAGTGGCGAGTAATTAGTGGCGAGTGGCAAGTGGCGAGTGGCGAGTAGCGAGTAATGAGTGGCGAGTAATGAGTGGCGAGTGGCGAGTGGCGAGTAACGAGTGGCGAGTAATGAGTGGCGAGTAATGAGTGGCGAGTAATGAGTGGCGAGTGGCGAGTAATGATTTTCGAGTGGCGAGTGGCGAGTAATGAGTGGCGAGTGGCGAGTAATGAGTGGCGAGTAATGAGTGGCGAGTAATGAGTGGCGAGTAATGAGTAGCGAGTAATGAGTGGCGAGTAATAAGTGGTGAGTGGCGAGCAATGAGTGGCAAGTGGCGAGTGGCGAGTAATGAGTGGCGAGTAATGAGTGGCGAGTGGCAAGTAATGAGTGGCAAGTAATGAGTGGTGAGTAATGGGTGGCGAGTGTTGAGTGGCGAGTAATGAGTGGCGAGTGGCGAGTGGCGAGTAATGAGTGGCAATTAATGAGTGGCGAGTATTGAGTGGCGAGTGGCGAGTAATGAGTGGCGAGTGGCGAGTGGCGAGTAATGAGTGGCGAGTAATGAGTGGCACGTAATGAGTGGCGAGTAATGAGTAATGAGTGGCAAGTAATGAGTGGCGAGTGTTGAGTGGCGAGTAATGAGTGGCGAGTAATGAGTGGCGAGTGGCGAGTAATGAGTGGCGAGTAATGAGTGGCAAGTAATGAGTGGCGAGTGGCGAGTAATGAGTGGCGAGTGGCGAGTAATGAGTGGCGAGTAATGAGTGGCGAGTAATGAGTGTCGAGTGGCGAGTAGGGAGTGGCGAGTGGCGAGTAATGAGTGGTGAGTGGCGAGTAATGAGTGGCGAGTGGCGAGTGGCGAGTAAAGAGTGGCGAGTAGCGAGTAATGAGTGGCGAGTGGCTAGTGGCGAGTAATGATTTTCGAGTGGCGAGTGGCGAGTGGTGAGTAACGAGTGGCGAGTAATGAGTGGCGAGTAATGAGTGGCGAGTATTGAGTGGCGAGTAATGAGTGGAGAGTAATGAGTGGCGAGTGACGAATAATGAGTTTCAAGTGGCGAGTGGCGAGTGGCGAGTGGCGAGTAACGAGTGGCGAGTAATGAGTGGTGAGTAATGAGTGGCGAGTAATGAGTGGCGAGTAATGAGTGGCGAGTAATGAGTGGCGAGTAAAGAGTGGCGAATGGCGAGTAATGAGTGGCGAGTGGCGAGTAATGAGTGGCCAGTAATGAGTGGCGAATAATGAGTGGCGAGTAATGAGTGGCGAGTGGCGAGTGTGGAGTGCAAATGACGAGTAATGAGTGGTGAGTGGCGAGTGGTGAGTGGCGAGTGGCGAGTGGCGAGTAATTAGTGGCGAGTGGCAAGTGGCGAGTAATGAGTGGCGAGTAATGAGTGGCGAGTAATGAGTGGCGAGTGGCGAGTAATGAGTTTCGTGTGGCGAGTGGCGAGTGGCGAGTAACGAGTGGCGAGTAATGAGTGGCGAGTAATGAGTGGCGAGTAATGAGTGGCGAGTAATGAGTGGCGAGTGGCGAGTAATGAGTTTCGAGTGGCAAGTGGCGAGTAATGAGTGGCGAGTGGCGTGTAATGAGTGGCGAGTAATGAGTGGCGAGTAATGAGTAGCGAGTAATGAGTGGCGAGTAATGAGAGGCGAGTAATGAGTGGTGAGTGGCGAGTAATGAGTGGCAAGTGGCGAGTGGCGAGTAATGAGTGGCGAGTAATGAGTGGCGAGTGGCAAGTAATGAGTGGCAAGTAATGAGTGGTGAGTAATGGGTGGCGAGTGTTGAGTGGCGAGTAATGAGTGGCAAGTGGCGAGTGGCGAGTAATGAGTGGCAAGTAAAGTAATGAGTGGCGAGTATTGAGTGGCGAGTGGCGAGTGGCGAGTGGCAAGTAATGAGTGGCGAGTAATGAGTGGCGAGTAATGAGTGGCGAGTAATGAGTAATGAGTGGCAAGTAATGAGTGGCGAGTGTTGAGTGGCGAGTAATGAGTGGCGAGTAATGAGTGGCGAGTAATGAGTGGCGAGTGGCGAGTAATGAGTGGCGAGTAATGAGTGGCGAGTAATGAGTGGCGAGTGGCGAGTAATGAGTGGCGAGTAATGAGTGGCGAGTAATGAGTGGCGAGTAATGAGTGGCGAGTAATGAGTGGCGAGTAATGAGTGGCGAGTAATGAGTGGCAAGTGGCGAGTAATGAGTGGCGAGTAATGAGTGGCGAGTAATGAGTGGCGAGTGGCGAGTGGGGAGTGGCGAGTGGCGAGTAATGAGTGGTGAGTGACGAGTAATGAGTGGCGAGTGGCGAGTGGTGAGTAAAGAGTGGCGAATGGCGAGTAATGAGTGGCGAGTAATGAGTGGCGAGTGGCGAGTAATGAGTTTCAAATGGCGAGTGGCGAGTGGCGAGTAACGAGTGGCGAGTAATGAGTGGTGAGTAATGAGTGGCGAGTAATGAGTGGCGAGTAATGAGTGGCGAGTAATGAGTGGCGAGTAAAGAGTGGCGAATGGCGAGTAATGAGTGGCGAGTGGCGAGTAATGAGTGGCCAGTAATGAGTGGCGAGTAATGAGTGGCGAGTAATGAGTGGCGAGTGGCGAGTGTGGAGTGCAAATGACGAGTAATGAGTGGTGAGTGGCGAGTAGTGAGTGGCGAGTGGCGAGTGGCGAGTAATTAGTGGCGAATAATGAGTGGTGAGTGGCGAGTAATGAGTTTCGTGTGGCGAGTGGCGAGTGGCGAGTAACGAGTGGCGAGTAATGAGTGGCGAGTAATGAGTGGTGAGTAATGAGTGGCGAGTAATGAGTGGCGAGTGGCGAGTAATGAGTTTCGAGTGGCGAGTGGCGAGTAATGAGTGGCGAGTGGCGTGTAATGAGTGGCGAGTAATGAGTGGCGAGTAATGAGTAGCGAGTAATGAGTGGCGAGTAATGAGAGGCGAGTAATGAGTGGTGAGTGGCGAGTAATGAGTGGCAAGTGGCGAGTGGCGAGTAATGAGTGGCGAGTAATGAGTGGCGAGTGGCAAGTAATGAGTGGCAAGTAATGAGTGGTGAGTAATGGGTGGCGAGTGTTGAGTGGCGAGTAATGTGTGGCGAGTGGCGAGTGGCAAGTAATGAGTGGCAAGTAATGAGTGGTGAGTAATGGGTGGCGAGTGTTGAGTGGCGAGTAATGAGTGGCAAGTGGCGAGTGGCGAGTAATGAGTGGCAAGTAAAGTAATGAGTGGCGAGTATTGAGTGGCGAGTGGCGAGTAATGAGTGGCGAGTGGCGAGTGGCAAGTAATGAGTGGCGAGTAATGAGTGGCGAGTAATGAGTGGCGAGTAATGAGTAATGAGTGGCAAGTAATGAGTGGCGAGTGTTGAGTGGCGAGTAATGAGTGGCGAGTAATGAGTGGCGAGTAATGAGTGGCGAGTGGCGAGTAATGAGTGGCGAGTAATGAGTGGCGAGTAATGAGTGGCGAGTGGCGAGTAATGAGTGGCGAGTAATGAGTGGCGAGTAATGAGTGGCGAGTAATGAGTGGCGAGTAATGAGTGGCGAGTAATGAGTGGCGAGTGGCGAGTAATGAGTGGCGAGTAATGAGTGGCGAGTAATGAGTGGCGAGTAATGAGTGGCGAGTGGCGAGTGGGGAGTGGCGAGTGGCGAGTAATGAGTGGTGAGTGGTGAGTAATGAGTGGCGAGTGGCGAGTGGTGAGTAAAGAGTGGCGAGTGGCGAGTAATGAGTGGCGAGTAATGAGTGGCGAGTGGCGAGTAATGAGTTTCAAGTGGCGAGTGGCGAGTTACGAGTAACGAGTGGCGAGTAATGAGTGTCGAGTAATGAGTGGCGAGTAATGAGTGGCGAGTAATGAGTGGCGAGTAATGAGTGGCGATTAAAGAGTGGCGAATGGCGAGTAATGAGTGGCGAGTGGCGAGTAATGAGTGGCCAGTAATGAGTGGCAAGTAATGAGTGGCGAGTGGCGAGTGTGAAGTGCAAATGATGAGTAATGAGTGGTGAGTGGCGAGTAGTGAGTGGCGAGTGGCGAGTGGCGAGTAATTTTTGGCGAGTGGCAAGTGGCGAGTAATGAGTGGCGAATAATGAGTGGCGAGTGGCGAGTAATGAGTTTCGTGTGGCGAGTGGCGAGTGGCGAGTAACGAGTGGCGAGTAATGAGCGGAGAGTAATGAGTGGCGAGTAATGAGTGGCGAGTAATGAGTGGCGAGTGGCGAGTAATGAGTTTCGAGTGGCGAGTGGCGAGTAATGAGTGGCGAGTGGCGAGTAATGAGTGGCGAGTAATGAGTGGCGAGTAATGAGTGGCGAGTAATGAGTGGTGAGTGGCGAGTAATGAGTGGCAAGTGGCGAGTGGCGAGTAATGAGTGGCGAGTAATGAGTGGCGAGTGGCAAGTAATGAGTGGCAAGTAATGAGTGGTGAGTAATGGGTGGCGAGTGTTGAGTGGCGAGTAATGAGTGGCGAGTGGCGAGTGGCGAGTAATGAGTGGCAAGTAATGAGTGGCGAGTATTGAGTGGCGAGTGGCGAGTGATGAGTGGCGAGTGGCGAGTGGCGAGTAATGAGTGGCGAGTAATGAGTGGCAAGTAATGAGTGGCGAGTAATGAGTAATGAGTGGCAAGTAATGAGTGGCGAGTGTTGAGTGGCGAGTAATGAGTGGCGAGTATTGAGTGGCGAGTAATGAGTGGCGAGTGGCGAGTAATGAGTGGCGAGTAATGAGTGGCGAGTAATGAGTGGCGAGTGGCGAGTAATGAGTGGCGAGTGGCGAGTAATGAGTGGCGAGTAATGAGTGGCGAGTAATGAGTGGCGAGTGGCGAGTGGGGAGTGGCGAGTGGCGAGTAATGAGTGGTGAGTGGCGAGTAATGAGTGGCGAGTGGCGAGTGGCAAGTAAAGAGTGGCGAGTAGCGAGTAATGAGTGGCGAGTGGCGAGTGGCGAGTAATGAGTTTCGAGTGGCGAGTGGCGAGTAACGAGTAGCGAGTAATGAGTGGCGAGTAATGAGTGGCGAGTATTGAGTGGCGAGTGGCGAGGAATGAGTGGCGAGTGGCGAGTAATGAGTGGCAAGTAATGAGTGGCGAGTAATGAGTGGTAAGTAATGAGTGGCGAGTGGCGAGGAATGAGTGGCGAGTGGCGAGTAATGAGTGGCGAGTAATGAGTGGCGAGTAATGAGTGGCGAGTAATGAGTGGTGAGTGGCGAGTAATGAGTGGCAAGTGGCGAGTGGCGAGTAATGAGTGGCGAGTAATGAGTGGCGAGTGGCAAGTAATGAGTGGCAAGTAATGAGTGGTGAGTAATGGGTGGCGAGTGTTGAGTGGCGAGTAATGAGTGGCGAGTGGCGAGTGGCGAGTAATGAGTGGCGAGTATTGAGTGTCGAGTGGCGAGTAATGAGTTGCGAGTGGCGAGTGGCGAGTAATGAGTGGCGAGTAATGAGTGGCGAGTAATGAGTGGCGAGTAATGAGTAATGAGTGGCAAGTAATGAGTGGCGAGTGTTGAGTGGCGAGTAATGAGTGGCGAGTAATGAGTGGCGAGTAATGAGTGGCGAGTGGCGAGTAATGAGTGGCAAGTGGCGAGTAATGAGTGGCAAGTAATGAGTGGCGAGTAATGAGTGGCGAGTAATGAGTGGCGAGTAATGAGTGGCGAGTGGTGAGTAATGAGTGGCGAGTGGCAAGTAATGAGTGGCGAGTGGCGAGTAATGAGTGGCGAGTAATGAGTGGCGAGTAATGAGTGGCGAGTGGCGAGTGGGGAGTGGCGAGTGGCGAGTAATGAGTGGTGAGTGGCGAGTAATGAGTGGCGAGTGGCGAGTGGTGAGTAAAGAGTGGCGAGTGGCGAGTAATGAGTGGCGAGTAATGAGTGGTGAGTAATGAGTGGCGAGTAAAGAGTGGCGAATGGCGAGTAATGAGTGGCGAGCAATGAGTGGCCAGTAATGAGTGGCGAGTAATGAGTGGCGAGTCATGAGTGGCGAGTGGCGAGTAATGAGTTTCGAGTGGAGAGTGGCCACTCATTACTCGCCACTCGCCACTCATTACTCGCCACTCATTACTCGCCACTTATTACTCGCCACTCATTACTCGCCACACATTACTCGCCACTCATTACTCGCCACTCATTACTCGCCACTTGCCACTCGAAACTCATTACTCGCCACTCGCCACTCATTATTTGCCACTCATTACTCACCACTCATTACTCATTACTCGCCACTCGCCACTAGCCACTCATTGCTCGCCACTCGCCACTCATTACTCGCCACTCAGTACTTGCCACTCGCCACTCATTACTAGCCACTCACCACATATTACTCGTCACTCATTACTCGCCACTCGCCACTTGAAACTCATTACTCGCCACTTGCCACTCATTACTCGCCACTCATTACTCGCCACTCGCCACTCGCCACTCAAAACTCGCCACTCGCCACTCATTACTCGCCACTCACCACTCATATATCGCCACTCGCCACTCACCACTCGCCATTCGCCAATCATTACTCGCCACTCATTACTCGCCACTCAACACTCGCCACTCATTACTCACCACTCATTACTCGCCACTCATTACTAGCCACTCGCCACTCATTACTCGCCACTCATTACTTGCCACTAATTACTCACC
The DNA here is from genome assembly GCA_034508575.1 of Petrolisthes manimaculis. NCBI lineage: Eukaryota > Metazoa > Arthropoda > Malacostraca > Decapoda > Porcellanidae > Petrolisthes > Petrolisthes manimaculis. The sequence continues at coordinate 130,117 of JAWZYT010001270.1, read as the reverse complement.
ACTCATTACTCGCCACTCGTCACTCATTACTCACCACTCATTACTCGCCACTCATTACTCGCCACTCGCCACTCGCCACTCATTACTCGCCACTCAACACTCGCCACCCAATACTCACCACTCATTACTTGCCACTCATTACTCGCCACTCGCCACTCGCCACTCATTACTCACAACTGATTACTCGCCACTCATTACTCGCCACTCGCCCCTTATTACTCGCCACTCGCCACTCATTACTCGCCACTCATTACTCGCCACTCATTACTCGCCACTCGTCACTCGCCACTCATTACTCGCCACTCATTACTCGCCACTCATTACTCGCCACTCATTACTCGCCACTCATTACTCGCCACTCATTACTCACCACTCATTACTCGCCACTCATTACTCGCCACTCGCCAATCGAAACTCATTACTCGCCACTTGCCATTCATTATTTGCCACTCATAACTCGCCACTCACTACTCATTACTCGCCACTCGCCACTCGCCACTCAATACTCGCCACTCGCCACTCGCCACTCATTACTCGCCACTTACCATTCATTACTCGTCACTTATTACTCGCCACTCGCCACTCATTACTCGCCACTCAGTACTTGCCACTCGCCACTCATTACTAGCCACTCACCACATATTACTCGTCACTCATTACTCGCCACTCGCCACTCGAAACTCATTAATCGCCACTTGCCACTCATTACTCGCCACTCATTACTCGCCACTCGCCACTCGCCACTCATTACTTGCCACTCGCCACTCATTACTCGCCACTCACCACTCATATATCGCCACTCGCCACTCCCCACTCGCCACTCGCCACTCATTACTCGCCACTCATTACTCGCCACTCAACACTCGCCACTCATTACTCACCACTCATTACTCGCCACTCATTACTCGCCACTCGCCACTCATTACTCGCCACTCATTACTCGCCACTCATTACTCGCCACTCACCACTCGCCACTCATTACTCGCCACTCAACACTCGCCACCCATTACTCACCACTTATTACTTGCCACTAATTACTCGCCACTCGCCACTCATTACTCACAACTCATTACTCGCGACTCATTACTCGCCACTCGCCGCTCATTACTCGCCACTCGCCACTCATTACTTGCCACTTATTACTCGCCACTCATTACTCGCCACTCGCCACTCATTACTCGCCACTTATTACTCGCCACTCATTACTCGCCACTCGCCACTCGTTACTCGCCACTCGCCACTCGCCACTTGAAACTCATTACTCGCCACTCGCCACTCATTACTCGCCACTCATTACTCGCCACTCATTACTCGCCACTCGCCACTCTTTACTCACCACTCGCCACTCCCCACTCGCCACTTGCCACTTATTACTCGCCACTCATTACTCGCCACTCGCCACTCATTACTCGCCACTTGCCACTCATTACTCACCACTCATTACTCGCCACTCGCCACTCCCCACTCGCCACTCATTACTCGCCACTCATTACTCGCCACTCATTACTCGCCACTCATTACTCGCCACTCACCACTCATTACTCGCCACTCATTACTCGCCACTCATTACTCGCCACTCATTACTCGCCACTCATTACTCGCCACTCAATACTCGCCACTCGCCACTCATTACTCTCCACTCATTACTCGCCACTCAATACTCGCCACTCATTACTCGCCACTCATTACTCGCCACTCGTTACTCGCCACTCGCCACTCGCCACTCGAAACTCATTACCCGCCACTCGCCACTCGCCACTCATTACTCGCCACTCGCAACTCGCCACTCATTACTCGCCACTCACCACTCATTACTCGCCACTCGCCACTCCCCACTCGCCACTCGTCACTCATTACTCGCCACTCATTACTCGCCACTCATTACTCGCCACTCGCCACTCATTACTCGCCACTCGCCACTCATTACTCGCCACTCATTACTCGCCACTCATTACTCCTTACTCGCCACTCATTACTCGCCACTCATTACTCGCCACTCATTACTCGCCACTCAACACTCGCCACTCATTACTTGCCACTCATTACTCATTTCTCGCCACTCATTACTCGCCACTCATTACTCGCCACTCATTACTCGCCACTTGCCATTTGCCACTCATTACTCGCCACTCGCCACTCAATACTCGCCACTCATTACTTGCCACTCGCCACTCATTACTCGCCACTCAACACTCGCCACCCATTACTCACCACTCATTACTTGCCACTCATTACTTGCCACTCGAAACTCATTACTCGCCACTCATTACTCGCCACTCGCCACTTGCCACTCATTACTCGCCACTCACCACTCATTACTCGCCACTCATTACTCGCCACTCATTACTCGCCACTCATTACTCGCCACATATTACTCGCCACTCATTACTCGCCACTCGCCACTCATTACTCGCCACTCGCCACTCATTACTCGCCACTCGCCACTCATTACTCGCTACTCGCCACTCATTACTCGCCACTCATTACTCGCCACTCATTACTCGCCACTCATTACTCGCCACTCATTACTCGCCACTCGCCACTCGCCACTCGAAACTCATTACTCGCCACTCGCCACTCATTACTCGCCACTCATTACTCGCAACTCATTACTCGCCACTCGCCACTCGCCACTCATTACTCGCCACTCGCCACTCGAAACTCATTACTCGCCACTCGCCACTCATTACTCGCCACTCATTACTCGCCACTCGCCACTCATTACTCGCCACTTGCCACTCGAAACTCATTACTCGCCACTCGCCACTAATTACTCGCCACTCCCCACCCGCCACTCGCCACTCATTACTCGCCACTCATTACTCGCCACTCATTACTCGCCACTCGTTACTCACCACACGAAACTCATTACTCGCCACTCGCCACTCATTACTCGCCACTCATTACTCGCCACTCATTACTCGCCACTTGCCACTCGCCACTAATTACTCGCCACTCGCCACTCGCCACTCACTACTCGCCACTCACCACTCATTACTCGTCATTTGCACTCCACACTCGCCACTCGCCACTCATTACTCGCCACTCATTACTCGCCACTCATTACTGGCCACTCATTACTCGCCACTCGCCACTCATTACTCGCCATTCGCCACTCTTTACTCGCCACTCATTACTCACCACTCATTACTCGCCACTCATTACTCGCCACTCATTACTCACCACTCATTACTCGCCACTCGTTACTCGCCACTCGCCACTCGCCACTTGAAACTCATTACTCGCCACTCGCCACTCATTACTCGCCACTCATTACTCGCCACTCGCCACTCTTTACTCACCACTCGCCACTCGTTACTCGCCACTCACCACTCATTACTCGCCACTCACCACTCCCTACTCGCCACTTGCCACTCATTACTCGACACTCATTACTCGCTACTCATTACTCGCCACTCGCCACTCATTACTCGCCACTCGCCACTCATTACTCGCCACTCATTACTCGCCACTCATTACTCGCCACTCAACACTCGCCACTCATTACTTGCCACTCATTACTCATTACTCGCCACTCATTACTCGCCACTCATTACTCGCCACTCATTACTCGCCACTCGCAACTCATTACTCGCCACTCGCACCTCAATACTCGCCACTCATTACTCGCCACTCGCAACTCGCCACTCATTACTCGCCACTCAACACTCGCCACCCATTACTCACCACTCATTACTTGCCACTCATTACTTGCCACTCGCCACTCATTACTCGCCACTCATTACTCGCCACTCGCCACTTGCCACTCATTACTCGCCACTCACCACTCATTACTCGCCACTCATTACTCGCCACTCATTACTCGCCACTCGCCACTCATTACTTGCCACTCATTACTCGCCACTCATTACTCGCCACTCAACACTCGCCACTCATTACTTGCCACACATTACTCATTACTCGCCACTCATTACTCGCCACTCATTACTCGCCACTCATTACTCGCCACTCTTTACTCGCCACTCGCCACTCGCCACTCGAAACTCATTACTCGCCACTCGCCACTCATTACTCGCCACTCATTACTCGCCACTCATTACTCGCCACTCGCCACTCGCCACTCATTACTCGCCACTCGCCACTCGAAACTCATTACTCGCCACTCGCCACTCATTACTCGCCACTCATTACTCGCCTCTCGCCACTCATTACTCACCACTCGCCACTCGAAACTCATTACTCGCCACTCGCCACTCATTACTCGCCACTTGCTACTCATTACTCACCACTCATTACTCGCCACTCATTACTCGCCACTCATTACTCGCCACTCGTTACTCGCCACTCGCCACTCGCCACTCGAAACTCATTACTCGCCACTCGCCACTCATTACTCGCCACTCATTACTCGCCACTCATTACTCGCCACTTGCCACTCGCCACTAATTACTCGCCAATCGTCACTCGCCACTCACTACTCGCCACTCACCACTCATTACTCGTCATTTGCACTCCCCACTCGCCACTCGCCACTCATTACTCGCCACTCATTACTCGCCACTCATTACTGGCCACTCATTACTCGCCACTCGCCACTCATTACTCGCCATTCGCCACTCTTTACTCGCCACTCATTACTCGCCACTCATTACTCGCCACTCATTACTCGCCACTCATTACTCACCACTCATTACTCGCCACTCGTTACTCGCCACTCGCCACTCGCCACTTGAAACTCATTACTCGCCACTCGCCACTCATTACTCACCACTCATTACTCGCCACTCATTACTCGCCACTCGCCACTCTTTACTCACCACTCGCCACTCGTTACTCGCCACTCACCACTCATTACTCGCCACTCGCCACTCCCTACTCGCCACTTGCCACTCATTACTTGCCACTCATTACTCGCCACTCATTACTCGCCACTCGCCACTCGCCACTCGCCACTCATTACTCGCCACTCGCCACTCATTACTCGCCACTCATTACTCGCCACTCAACACTCGCCACTCATTACTTGCCACTCATTACTCATTACTCGCCACTCATTACTCGCCACTCATTACTCACCACTCATTACTCGCCACTCGCAACTCATTACTCGCCACTCGCCACTCAATACTCACCACTCATTACTCGCCACTCGCCACTCGCCACTTGTCACTCATTACTCGCCACTCAACACTCGCCACCCATTACTCACCACTCATTACTTGCCACTCATTACTTGCCACTCGCCACTTATTACTCGCCACTCATTACTCGCCACTCGCCACTTGCCACTCATTACTCGCCACTCACCACTCATTACTCGCCACTCATTACTCGCCACTCATTACTCGCCACTCATTACTCGCCACTCGCCACTCGCAACTCATTACTCGCCACTCGCCACTCAATACTCGCCACTCATTACTCGCCACTCGCCACTCGCCACTCATTACTCGCCACTCAACACTCGCCACTCATTACTCACCACTCATTACTTGCCACTCATTACTTGCCACTCGCCACTCATTACTCGCCACTCATTACTCGCCACTCGCCACTTGCCACTCATTACTCGCCACTCATTACTCGCCACTCGCCACTCGCCAGTCATTACTCGCCACTCGCCACTCGAAACTCATTACTCGCCACTCGCCACTCATTACTCGCCACTGATTACTTGCCACTCGCCACTCATTACTCGCCACTCGCCACTCGAAACTCATTACTCGCCACTCGCCACTCATTACTCGCCACTTGCCACTCATTACTCGCCACTCATTACTCGCCACTCATTACTCGCCACTCATTACTCGCCACTCGTTACTCGCCACTCGCCACTCGCCACTCGAAACTCATTACGTGCCACTCGCCACTCATTACTCGCCACTCATTACTCGCCACTCATTACTCGCCACTTGCCACTCGCCACTAATTACTCGCCAATCGCCACTCGCCACTCACTACTCGCCACTCACTACTCATTACTCGTCATTTGCACTCCCCACTCGCCACTCGCCACTCATTACTCGCCACTCATTACTCGCCACTCATTACTGGCCACTCATTACTCGCCACTCGCCACTCATTACTCGCCATTCGCCACTCTTTACTCGCCACTCATTACTCGCCACTCATTACTCGCCACTCATTACTCGCCACTCATTACTCACCACTCATTACTCGCCACTCGTTACTCGCCACTCGCCACTCGCCACTTGAAACTCATTACTCGCCACTCGCCACTCATTACTCGCCACTCATTACTCGCCACTCATTACTCGCCACTCGCCACTCTTTACTCACCACTCGCCACTCGTTACTCGCCACTCACCACTCATTACTCGCCACTTGCCACTCCCTACTCGCCACTTGCCACTCATTACTCGCCACTCATTACTCGCCACTCATTACTCGCCACTCATTACTCGCCACTCGTTACTCGCCACTCGCCACTCGCCACTCGAAACTCATTACTCGCCACTCGCCACTCATTACTCGCCACTCATTACTCGCCACTCATTACTCGCCACTTGCCACTCGCCACTAATTACTCGCCAATCGTCACTCGCCACTCACTACTCGCCACTCACCACTCATTACTCGTCATTTGCACTCCCCACTCGCCACTCGCCACTCATTACTCGCCACTCATTACTCGCCACTCATTACTGGCCACTCATTACTCGCCACTCGCCACTCATTACTCGCCATTCGCCACTCTTTACTCGCCACTCATTACTCGCCACTCATTACTCGCCACTCATTACTCGCCACTCATTACTCACCACTCATTACTCGCCACTCGTTACTCGCCACTCGCCACTCGCCACTTGAAACTCATTACTCGCCACTCGCCACTCATTACTCACCACTCATTACTCGCCACTCATTACTCGCCACTCGCCACTCTTTACTCACCACTCGCCACTCGTTACTCGCCACTCACCACTCATTACTCGCCACTCGCCACTCCCTACTCGCCACTTGCCACTCATTACTTGCCACTCATTACTCGCCACTCATTACTCGCCACTCGCCACTCGCCACTCGCCACTCATTACTCTCCACTCGCCACTCATTACTCGCCACTCATTACTCGCCACTCAACACTCGCCACTCATTACTTGCCACTCATTACTCATTACTCGCCACTCATTACTCGCCACTCATTACTCGCCACTCATTACTCGCCACTCGTAACTCATTACTCGCCACTCGCCACTCAATACTCGCCACTCATTACTCGCCACTCGCCACTCGCCACTTGCCACTCATTACTCGCCACTCAACACTCGCCACCCATTACTCACCACTCATTACTTGCCACTCATTACTTGCCACTCGCCACTCATTACTCGCCACTCATTACTCGCCACTCGCCACTTGCCACTCATTACTCGCCACTCACCACTCATTACTCGCCACTCATTACTCGCCACTCATTACTCGCCACTCATTACTCGCCACTCGCCACTCGCAACTCATTACTCGCCACTCGCCACTCAATACTCGCCACTCATTACTCGCCACTCGCCACTCGCCACTCATTACTCGCCACTCAACACTCGCCACTCATTACTCACCACTCATTACTTGCCACTCATTACTTGCCACTCGCCACTCATTACTCGCCACTCATTACTCGCCACTCGCCACTTGCCACTCATTACTCGCCACTCATTACTCGCCACTCGCCACTCGCCAGTCATTACTCGCCACTCGCCACTCGAAACTCATTACTCGCCACTCGCCACTCATTACTCGCCACTCATTACTTGCCACTCGCCACTCATTACTCGCCACTCGCCACTCGAAACTCATTACTCGCCACTCGCCACTCATTACTCGCCACTTGCCACTCATTACTCGCCACTCATTACTCGCCACTCATTACTCGCCACTCATTACTCGCCACTCGTTACTCGCCACTCGCCACTCGCCACTCGAAACTCATTACTCGCCACTCGCCACTCATTACTCGCCACTCATTACTCGCCACTCATTACTCGCCACTTGCCACTCGCCACTAATTACTCGCCAATCGCCACTCGCCACTCACTACTCGCCACTCACTACTCATTACTCGTCATTTGCACTCCCCACTCGCCACTCGCCACTCATTACTCGCCACTCATTACTCGCCACTCATTACTGGCCACTCATTACTCGCCACTCGCCACTCATTACTCGCCATTCGCCACTCTTTACTCGCCACTCATTACTCGCCACTCATTACTCGCCACTCATTACTCGCCACTCATTACTCACCACTCATTACTCGCCACTCGTTACTCGCCACTCGCCACTCGCCACTTGAAACTCATTACTCGCCACTCGCCACTCATTACTCACCACTCATTACTCGCCACTCATTACTCGCCACTCGCCACTCTTTACTCACCACTCGCCACTCGTTACTCGCCACTCACCACTCATTACTCGCCACTTGCCACTCCCTACTCGCCACTTGCCACTCATTACTCGCCACTCATTACTCGCCACTCATTACTCGCCACTCATTACTCGCCACTCGTTACTCGCCACTCGCCACTCGCCACTCGAAACTCATTACTCGCCACTCGCCACTCATTACTCGCCACTCATTACTCGCCACTCATTACTCGCCACTTGCCACTCGCCACTAATTACTCTCCAATCGTCACTCGCCACTCACTACTCGCCACTCACCACTCATTACTCGTCATTTGCACTCCCCACTCGCCACTCGCCACTCATTACTCGCCACTCATTACTCGCCACTCATTACTGGCCACTCATTACTCGCCACTCGCCACTCATTACTCGCCATTCGCCACTCTTTACTCGCCACTCATTACTCGCCACTCATTACTCGCCACTCATTACTCGCCACTCATTACTCACCACTCATTACTCGCCACTCGTTACTCGCCACTCGCCACTCGCCACTTGAAACTCATTACTCGCCACTCGCCACTCATTACTCACCACTCATTACTCGCCACTCATTACTCGCCACTCGCCACTCTTTACTCACCACTCGCCACTCGTTACTCGCCACTCACCACTCATTACTCGCCACTCGCCACTCCCTACTCGCCACTTGCCACTCATTACTTGCCACTCATTACTCGCCACTCATTACTCGCCACTCGCCACTCGCCACTCGCCACTCATTACTCGCCACTCGCCACTCATTACTCGCCACTCAACACTCGCCACTCATTACTTGCCACTCATTACTCATTACTCGCCACTCATTACTCGCCACTCATTACTCGCCACTCATTACTCGCCACTCGCAACTCATTACTCGCCACTCGCCACTCAATACTCACCACTCATTACTCGCCACTCGCCACTCGCCACTTGCCACTCATTACTCGCCACTCAACACTCGCCACCCATTACTCGCCACTCATTACTTGCCACTCATTACTTGCCACTCGCCACTTATTACTCGCCACTCATTACTCGCCACTCGCCACTTGCCACTCATTACTCGCCACTCACCACTCATTACTCGCCACTCATTACTCGCCACTCATTACTCGCCACTCATTACTCGCCACTCGCCACTCGCAACTCATTACTCGCCACTCGCCACTCAATACTCGCCACTCATTACTCGCCACTCGCCACTCGCCACTCATTACTCGCCACTCAACACTCGCCACTCATTACTCACCACTCATTACTTGCCACTCATTACTTGCCACTCGCCACTCATTACTCGCCACTCATTACTCGCCACTCGCCACTTGCCACTCATTACTCGCCACTCATTACTCGCCACTCGCCACTCGCCAGTCATTACTCGCCACTCGCCACTCGAAACTCATTACTCGCCACTCGCCACTCATTACTCGCCACTCATTACTTGCCACTCGCCACTCATTACTCGCCACTCGCCACTCGAAACTCATTACTCGCCACTCGCCACTCATTACTCGCCACTTGCCACTCATTACTCGCCACTCATTACTCGCCACTCATTACTCGCCACTCATTACTCGCCACTCGTTACTCGCCACTCGCCACTCGCCACTCGAAACTCATTACTCGCCACTCGCCACTCATTACTCGCCACTCATTACTCGCCACTCATTACTCGCCACTTGCCACTCGCCACTAATTACTCGCCAATCGCCACTCGCCACTCACTACTCGCCACTCACTACTCATTACTCGTCATTTGCACTCCCCACTCGCCACTCGCCACTCATTACTCGCCACTCATTACTCGCCACTCATTACTGGCCACTCATTACTCGCCACTCGCCACTCATTACTCGCCATTCGCCACTCTTTACTCGCCACTCATTACTCGCCACTCATTACTCGCCACTCATTACTCGCCACTCACTACTCACCACTCATTACTCGCCACTCGTTACTCGCCACTCGCCACTCGCCACTTGAAACTCATTACTCGCCACTCGCCACTCATTACTCGCCACTCATTACTCGCCACTCATTACTCGCCACTCGCCACTCTTTACTCACCACTCGCCACTCGTTACTCGCCACTCACCACTCATTATTCGCCACTTGCCACTCCCTACTCGCCACTTGCCACTCATTACTCGCCACTCATTACTCGCCACTCATTACTCGCCACTCGCTACTCATTACTCACCACTCGCCACTCATTACTCGCCACTCATTACTCGCCACTCAACACTCGCCACTCATTACTCATTACTCGCCACTCATTACTCGCCACTCATTACTCGCCACTCATTACTCGCCACTCGCAACTCATTACTCGCCACTCGCCACTCAATACTCGCCACTCATTACTCGCCACTCGCCACTCGCCACTCGCCACTCATTACTCGCCACTCAACACTCGCCACCCATTACTCACCACTCATTACTTGCCACTCATTACTTGCCACTCGCCACTCATTACTCGCCACTCATTACTCGCCACTCGCCACTTGCCACTCATTACTCGCCACTCGCCACTCATTACTCGCCACTCATTACTCGCCACTCATTACTCGCCACTCATTACTCGCCACTCATTACTCGCCACTCATTACTCGCCACTCAACACTCGCCACTCATTACTTGCCACTCATTACTCATTACTCGCCACTCATTACTCGCCACTCATTACTCGCCACTCATTACTCGCCACTCGCCACTCGCAACTCATTACTCGCCACTCGCCACTCAATACTCGCCACTCATTACTCGCCACTCGCCACTCGCCACTCATTACTCGCCACTCAACACTCGCCACCCATTACTCACCACTCATTACTTGCCACTCATTACTTGCCACTCGCCACTCATTACTCGCCACTCATTACTCGCCACTCGCCACTTGCCACTCATTACTCGCTACTCACCACTCATTACTCGCCACTCATTACTCGCCACTCATTACTCGCCACTCATTACTCGCCATTCATTACTCGCCACTCATTACTCGCCACTCAATACTCGCCACTCGCCACTCATTACTCTCCATTCATTACTCGCCACTCATTACTCGCCACTCGTTACTCGCCACTCGCCACTCGCCACTCGAAACTCATTACCCGCCACTCGCCACTCGCCACTCATTACTCGCCACTCGCCACTCTTTACTCGCCACTCGCCACTTGCCACTCATTACTCGCCACTCACCACTCATTACTCGCCACTCGCCACTCCCCACTCGCCACTCATTACTCGCCACTCGCCACTCATTACTCGCCACTCGCCACTCATTACTCGCCACTCATTACTCGCCACTCGCCACTCATTACTCGCCACTCATTACTCGCCACTCATTACTCGCCACTCAACACTCGCCACTCATTACTTGCCACTCATTACTCATTACTCGCCACTCATTACTCGCCACTCATTACTCGCCACTCAATACTCGCCACTCATTACTTGCTACTCATTACTCGCCACTCGCCACTCGCCACTCATTACTCGCCACTCAACACTCGCCACCCATTACTCACCACTCATTACTTGCCACTCATTACTTGCCACTCGCCACTCATTACTCGCCACTCATTACTCGCCACTCACTACTTGCCACTCATTACTCGCCACTCACCACTCATTACTCGCCACTCATTACTCGCCACTCATTACTCGCCACTCATTACTCGCCACTCATTACTTGCCACTCGCCACTCATTACTCGCCACTCGCCACTCGAAACTCATTACTCGCCACTCGCCACTCATTACTCGCCACTTGCCACTCATTACTCGCCACTCATTACTCGCCACTCATTACTCGCCACTCGTTACTCGCCACTCGCCACTCGCCACTCGAAACTCATTACTCGCCACTCGCCACTCATTACTCGCCACTCATTACTCGCCACTTGCCACTCGCCACTAATTACTCGCCACTCGCCACTCGCCACTCACTACTCGCCACTCACCACTCATTACTCATCATTTGCACTCCCCACTCGCCACTCGCCACTCAATACTCGCCACTCATTACTCGCCACTCATTACTGGCCAATCATTACTCGCCACTCGCCACTCATTACTCGCCACTCATTACTCGCCACTCATTACTCGCCACTCATTACTCACCACTCATTACTCGCCACTCGTTACTCGCCACTCACCACTCGCCACTTGAAACTCATTACTCGCCACTCGCCACTCATTACTCGCCACTCATTACTCGCCACTCATTACTCGCCACTCGCCACTCTTTACTCACCACTCGCCACTCGTTACTCGCCACTCACCACTCATTACTCGCCACTCGCCACTCCCCACTCGCCACTTGCCACTCATTACTCGCCACTCATTACTCGCCACTCATTACTCGCCACTCGCCACTCTTTACTCGCCACTCATTACTCGCCACTCAACACTCGCCACTCATTACTTGCCACTCATTACTCATTACTCGCCACTCATTACTCGCCACTCATTACTCGCCACTCGCCACTCATTACTCGCCACTCGCTACTCAATACTTGCCACTCATTACTTGCCACTCATTACTCGCCACTCGCCACTCATTACTCACCACTCAACACTCGCCACCCATTACTCACCACTCATTACTTGCCACTCATTACTTGCCACTCGCCACTCATTACTCGCTACTCATTACTCGCCACTCGCCACTCATTACTCACCACTCATTACTTGTCACTCATTACTCGCCACTCATTACTCGCCACTCATTACTCGCCACTCATCACTCGCCACTCATTACTCGCCACTCGCCACTCATTACTCGCCACTCGCCACTCGAAACTCATTACTCGCCACTCGCCACTCATTACTCGCCACTCATTACTCGCCACTTGCCACTCGCCACTAATTACTCGCCACTCGCCACTCGCCACTCACTACTCGCCACTCACCACTCATTACTCATCATTTGCACTCCCCACTCGCCACTCGCCACTCAATACTCGCCACTCATTACTCGCCACTCATTACTGGCCAATCATTACTCGCCACTCGCCACTCATTACTCGCCACTCATTACTCGCCACTCATTACTCGCCACTCATTACTCGCCACTCATTACTCACCACTCATTACTCGCCACTCGTTACTCGCCACTCACCACTCGCCACTTGAAACTCATTACTCGCCACTCGCCACTCATTACTCGCCACTCATTACTCGCCACTCATTACTCGCCACTCGCCACTCTTTACTCACCACTCGCCACTCGTTACTCGCCACTCACCACTCATTACTCGCCACTCGCCACTCCCCACTCGCCACTTGCCACTCATTACTCGCCACTCATTACTCGCCACTCATTACTCGCCACTCGCCACTCTTTACTCGCCACTCATTACTCGCCACTCAACACTCGCCACTCATTACTTGCCACTCATTACTCATTACTCGCCACTCATTACTCGCCACTCATTACTCGCCACTCGCCACTCATTACTCGCCACTCGCTACTCAATACTTGCCACTCATTACTTGCCACTCATTACTCGCCACTCGCCACTCATTACTCACCACTCAACACTCGCCACCCATTACTCACCACTCATTACTTGCCACTCATTACTTGCCACTCGCCACTCATTACTCGCTACTCATTACTCGCCACTCGCCACTCATTACTCACCACTCATTACTTGTCACTCATTACTCGCCACTCATTACTCGCCACTCATTACTCGCCACTCATCACTCGCCACTCATTACTCGCCACTCGCCACTCATTACTCGCCACTCGCCACTCGAAACTCATTACTCGCCACTCGCCACTCATTACTCGCCACTCATTACTCGCCACTCATTACTCGCCACTCGTTACTCGCCACTCGCCACTCGAAACTCATTACTCGCCACTCGCCACTAATTACTCGCCACTCATTACTCGCCACTCATTACTCCCCACTCGCCACTAATTATCGCCACTCGCCACTCGCCACTCATTACTCATCACTCGCCACTCCCCACTCGCCACTCGCCACTCATTACTCGCCACTCATTACTCGCCACTCATTACTGGCCACTCATTACTCGCCACTCGCCACTCATTACTCGCCATTCGCAACTCTTTACTCGCCCCTCATTACTTGCCACTCATTACTTGCCACTCATTACTCGCCACTCATTACTTGCCACTCATTACTCACCACTCATTACTCGCCACTCATTACTCGCCACTCATTACTTGCCACTCATTACTCGCCACTCATTACTCACCACTCATTACTTGCCACTCATTACTCGCCACTCGCCACTCATTACTCACCACTCATTACTCGCCACTCACCACTCATTACTCGCCACTCGCCACTCGCCAATCATTACTCGCCACTTGCCACTCATTACTCACCACTCACCACTCATTTCTCGTCACTCATTACTCGCCACTTGCCACTCGCCACTCATTACTCGCCACTCATTACTCGCCACTCGCCACTTGCCACTCATTACTCGCCACTCATTACTCGCCACTTGCCACTCGCCACTCATTACTCGCCACTCATTACTCGCCACTTGCCACTTGCCACTCATTACTCGCCACTCATTACTCGCCACTCATTACTCGCTACTCATTACTTGCCACTCGCCACTCATTACTCGCCACTCGCCACTCATTACTCGCCACTCACCACTCATTACTCGCCACTCGCCACTCATTACTCGCCACTCATTACTCCCACTCATTACTTGCCACTCATTACTCATTACTCGCCACTCATTA